>JAVTVY010039924.1:0-178015 GCA_036873755.1 Hanleya hanleyi | reverse complement strand
GTCCCACAACAATTTTAATTGAATAAAAAGCTGCCCTAGAATTCATTTTCACAATATCTATACAGTATTTTTTACTGACGGTATTTGAGCAATCTCTTTTCCACACAGACAGTGTATGAACTCTTCACCAGCAAGAAAATCATGGACAAAAGATCTCATAAATTTGTCTCCCGAGATACGAATGGTAAGCAGTCAGTCCCAATCATCGACTCTGCAACAATATCACCTTACTTCCCTGCACTGTGGAACAAGGGAGATAACTTACTTTCTGACAAAGGTTACACTATTACATATTACCTACACCATCTATTAACACTCTTCTGTTAATTATTGAGTTAGTAGTGAACACCATTGTTTGACATAAAGGCTGCTTAATATCTTTTGCTCTCCATTTTTACATTTCACTTGTAAAATCTACAGACTTCAGCCATATTTGGCATTCAGTAACACATCTTATGAATATTTATTAGCTAAATTATGGCACATGGTCACTTTATCTGTGCACTCGGACTAATCCAATGGGGGAGAGGTTCAACTTCTCTATCTGCCCAAGGTTTTAGCTGGAGAGTGAGAAATAACTCTTTGCCCCATGATGACACCTTTTTCTGAATGATGGAGTGGATTCTGGGCTGTAGCCCCATAGACCCTTCACAATGTTCACCTCTAAACTGTCACATACAAAACAATTCTGTGAAGACACAGGTATAACTAATTTTTTACCTTCACATGGAAAAGGGTAAATGATTTAGCTTATTTAATACCACTTGACATAATTGTTAACGAGTTAAACTAATGAATTTATTAATTCTTTGAGGTGTCAAATGGCGTCATTATGGGGCAATGGTAGCAATCCTTTATGTGGCAAAGTTAAGGAATAGCGTCACACTCAGCAATATTCCAGCAAAATAGCGACAAGATTTTAGATGGATGAGCACTTCCTAAACCTCCCCCTGAGTATTGGAACATGGAATTCCCCATGTCTGCTGTCTGCAGTGCAATAGCATCAAAGCATAGCATCAATAGCATCAAGAGTCAATGAAAACCTGAGGGGTTGAAGTCTGCTGACATTGGAACTACTGATTTGGCTTGGAACAGTAACATTCAGTTCTTGGTATGGTGAGCAATCCCAAGTGAGAACCAGTGGCAAGGTACCCACGATTACGGAAGTTGTCTTTATCCGGTCAGGTTTTCAGAAGTCATTGTCCGGAAGCAAAATTGTAACTTGGCCACCAGGTGGCACCACCTATCAGTGGATCGCGTGAAAAAACAACGCCAAGCAAGATCTTGAGGCGAGGTACACATATACCAAATTTGAAAAGAATCCGTTCAGTTTTTTAGAAGTTATTGTCCGGAAACGAAGTTGAACGGATGCAGTCCAGATGCACAGACGGACGGACGGACCTCAATAATATAGTCCCCCTTTAGTCCTTCGGGGGACTACTACAGTGGTGTGTATTTGGCAGAAAAGAGTCCCTGCCTTCAACATCAACTGAAGCGATTTTATAATTAGTGGATGCTTGTGTTAGTCGGGACCCATCAGATCTTACAATTTATGTGTGGAAATGGGTAGCATTGATAAGGAATGAATTTAAAAGATTTGTATTTGTGTTTGTATCCGGAGAAATTGACAATGAGAATCTAACTAAATTGCCTGGTGAAAATCTTCACTGATAGATCGCATTTTAACACCATATGAAACAAATGAGAATCAAACAGAACTGAAAGACTGAAAATATACACACACAAAAAAAAATAAAATTGAAACATGAGGGCCTGGTCTGTTGCATAGTGTGAATTGTAAAATTCATTTAAGAATTGAGAAATTCAAAGTGAGAAAAAGTGAAAAAACATAAAAATTGGGAAGAAGGGGAATATTGTGACGGTAAACATATTACACTGGACAAGACCTGATGGCAGAGAATCAAGGATTTGGTGGGGGATATACAACAACAACAGCAAACAGATACACACAAAAGAAAAAAATAGGAACAAACAGAATTGAACCATTAAGAACACAACAGTAACACAAAAGAAAATTATGTCATGCTTGAATACTTTACGTTTGATGTGGGGTAGATATCTTATCCAAGTGATTTCGCCAAACAGTGTAATATCCCACACTCTTGGGCTGAGAAAATAGGCAGCAAGTGAGAACATTCATTATATTTTTAATAATCATTAACCATTAAAGGTGATATGCAATAACAACCGGTTGTCAAATTGAACCAAGATTTCATCCAGCTTTTAACCCAACTTTCTGAGAATATTGATTCCAAACTGCAGCTCTCGATCCCTTGATGTGTTTTTGAGTTACATCAGAGTTATGCCCCCTGATGTGATTTTTTCTAGAATTCCCACTGATTAGCTTTGCATAGTAAACCAAGGTCAGCACTCCGAAGAATGACAAGAATACCTTGCTTTACTGTGATATGATTTATCTTTCCAGCTTAGTTATCCCCCCATGATGTGCGATAGACTACATGATCAAGATGGTCTCGGCATAAATCGCCAGGTATTATATCTGCGATGGTGATGCTGATATATACTCCATGAGAAGAAAAAAAAAAACCAGTTAACTGGACGGATATTTCTACATGTTTTCATATATAATACTTTTTTGACAGATATAACAAAAACATTTTAAAAAAGACAAAATCATAAGCTCTGAGTGACAAAACTGATAAAAATGGAATTAACTGTGATAAAACGTATTGTAATAAAATAATATACATGTACTGGGATACAAAAAATGAACATATCATGATAGTTTTAGGCGGAAGCTGTACAATTTGGAATGTATATAATTTCTATCCAGACATTCCCATGATCTACAAGATTATAAATTATGAAAGATTGTGAAAGATTAAATGGAGAACACCGGGCACAATTCTTATGGCATTTTCTGACCGATGCCTTCCACCATATACGAACATGCATATCGGTATTTAAAGTTTCGTTAACTTTTGTTTTCCAGAAGTCACCTGATTTATCCCACAGGGCTTACATTTATAGACAAATGAGCATTTATATTAATTCAAAATGAACAATGGAATTAGTACATCCCTTAAAACTGTTGACAACATCTAAAATTTCAGTTACCTGATGAAAATCCTCAAATTTTCACTTGATTTTCAGTTTATCTTCGCTCTGATTTATGATTTTTTCCTTTCTTTTAAATGCGATTTTGGCACTTGCATGTACATGTATCTCTATTGCCAAAAATCAGCATGGTGAAATGGGCATATTTTTGTGCGGCTAATTTAAATCAGTAATAGATGTGGTAAAAATATAAGCAAAGAAATTGAATGTTCACTGTGTTAATTTATTTCTAAGACAGCATGCTGAAGCACACATTTTTGACAACCTCATATCCCACTGAAATTCATGTTATTTCTTAGATTCTTCCATTAATACGAAAAGGAAAAAAACAGGGTCAAAATATATGATTTTTTGGATATGTTATTTTGAAGTGGTACTTCAATATAGGGAATTTTACCCCATAAAATTGTTTACAAATGAAAAGTAGTGAAACCGCTTAAGGAATACTGTCCAAATAATTTGATCACTAATATCACCTGACCAATATTTGGGTTAAATTTTCAATCAGCCTGATTCAATAACTCCTAAGGTGGTTCAGTTAGTGAAGCCAAAAATTTCTTCAATTCAGCACAAATTCCAAAATGTATACGGAAAACCCCAATACAGACGATAGCCTAATTCCAAACATCCGTCGACACTGTTTTATG
Source organism: Hanleya hanleyi (assembly GCA_036873755.1). Lineage (NCBI taxonomy): Eukaryota > Metazoa > Mollusca > Polyplacophora > Lepidopleurida > Hanleyidae > Hanleya > Hanleya hanleyi. The sequence goes on along the minus strand of JAVTVY010039924.1, from coordinate 174,269 downwards.
TCACTTTTGAGGGTTTACAATATAAAACTTAAGTATTTTCTCTGTACAAGGAAATCTACCCCTTTGATCAAAATTAAAGAAATTGATTTTGGCTTAACAAATGGAATAGTTAAGGAGTTTCGCCTATGTAAACCTAATCCTTTGATCATCATGGAGTTATTAGAATAACATTCTCAAAATATATATATTTGTACCATATTCCATCACTTCCTGTTTCAATAAATTAGTCGATTAAGTGAACTTCATCTGGATGAATTAACAGAGCATGTAGCAATATTTTCATATATCGTACTTCAGAATAGTTTTACTAAATCAGAAATTATTTCCCCGAATTTAATAACAATAGCAATGATCAAATATCCAAGTTAGTACTGAATATTCCTTTAAGTATATTAATACAAAAGCTGTTAATTATATTAGTACATGTTTCTAATTAGCAATTATCAGGCATCCCGCACCAGATGGTGTCAAGCGCATTTCCCTTTCCTTGTTAGAACAGAGCTGTCAATGGTTTAGAAATGTGTCTTCACAACTTCTACCTCTGTTTTAGCGGTGAATGTGTTTGTTGTGGTATTTAATCTCTCAGATTTGTCGTCGATAGGAGGGCCCTCTGGGATAGGATGTGACAAGTCCAGGTCGAAGGCATTGTTGATGTAGCTGAAAGGTTGAGGATCTCGATGCAGCATGTCAATGTCTTTTGGCTTTTTTTCCAAGTAGGGGTCCAAATATTTGTCCGAGGTTTTCTTATTCCTGGGGTAAATAATGAATATATATCAGAAAATTAAAAACCTGTAGTTTCAAAGTTTTATGAGGAATAAACACAAAATTTCATTTTTTTTTGTTGTTGCTACAAACGAAAGATGCATTAATGCAAAAGAAATATGCAGTTGCCAGTTTGGAAGTTTTTATTTCAACAAGACTCCAACTTGTTGCGGACAAACTCCTTTTCAATTATTTTATTCTTTATTACATCAGTGTTTTAATACCGATTATTCGATGATATTTTTCACATGGAACATTATACATGAATTACGAGCCTGGAAGACTTGTGACTTATTTCATCCATAAATGGGTTGCCAGACATTTGAAAGTAACAAAATCCACCATGTTTTCATCCCAGAATGCAACATGAACCAAAGTGATTTTTTTGCCACATATATACAATCATTGTCTGAAAATTGAGGAAGAAATTTATATTAATGAATTATTTGCATGATGTCTTCACAGTTCTTACATTTTTAGAACAGTTCAGTGACATTTTTAAGTCTCTTGGAAACATCTTTAAACGAAGTTGACGAATGTCCTGTATACCAGCATCATAATCTAGGAGAGGGGCAATAACTCATGTATCCTCCCAGACACAAAGGGGCAATAACTCATGTATCCTCCCAGACACAGTGAATACATACCTATACTTCATCATTATCACCGCAGTCAGCACAATTATAATGACGGCAGCCAGACAGCCTGCTACAATAGCTCCTATGACTTCAATACTCAGAGAACCTAGATAAAAATTTAAAAGAATTATGTTTCCACATGAAATAAAACTGCCAAATAACAACTGATCACATTCTCCTACAACTAAACAAGAGCTTCAGAAATCCAGAGCTCGCATTTCAATGGCTACAATTTAGATGATTTTCTTTAGAGGATGGCTGTGGAGGAAACCCAAACATAATGATACTCAGTGTCAGCTTGTTATTTGTTTTCATAATGCATCAGTTATGGTGGTGGAGTGATATTTAAGAGATAGTGGTGGTGGTGGGGGGGGGGGGATGCAGAGGGGTTGCATCAAGAGCCCAGAAGATTGGGTGACGTCAAGGGAACAAACTTTTGTACACAATATATACTAGGCTGAACCAGATGCATGCGCTCTCAGATCAACAAACTTCTGGATAGACCTGGCAAGTCTTCGGTATGACTCAGCATACCTCCCGCTTGCCAGGAGGATGCTCTAACCACTAGACCACAACCATGCAGTAGGATACTAAACAACTGTTTCTATGGAAATGCATAAAATGGATATACAATGTATACATGTTGGAGAGACAGGGTAATTAATGAAAGCCAAAACAGGGATGAACTACATAGTAGAGATAAAACATGGCTGTTATCATTTGAATAATGCACAAAATATGGCAGACAAAACTGGTCATTTTGGCTTGTATACAAAATTAAATATGAAATACTATTCCGATAACACTGCTAGATAAACTTACTTTCTGCAGCAGTCTGACAGATCTCTCCAGAGAAGCCCTCCACACATTTACAGGACACTGACCCATCCACCTTGACACAGGTCCCATCATTCTCACAGTGATCATCACAAAGGTCTGAAACAACAACAGGTGAATGATATTAACTGACTGAATCAATGTCTGTGTATATTATTAAATTTCTGGCACTATAAAATGACTTAAATACGTAAATACTCTAATAATTCAATCACAAGAAGCGAGATTTCCCAGCATAAAATCTGGAGGTGGTCAAATTTATTGGAACAGGAAGTTGGTGTAATGGTCAAAAATTGTGCAGATAATCCGTTATTTCTTCACGATTTATTAGAGTTGAACTTCGTTCACAAAATTGGCGGTGATTACATTTTCATAGAGTGATTGAATTATTAGAGGATTCACCGTAAATGCTGGGTTTCATCAAGTTTATGACTCTCGTATTCATTGTTGTATTCTGACAATGAATGTTTCTCCACAATATTTACTTCTTATAATAATACTTTTTCGCTTTTTGAGGAGTGTGATCACACCCACACACCATCATACTCCCACACCATCACACTCCTGAAATTTAATTCAGGGATGTGAAAAACAGCAATCGCCAAATGAAATTCTCCCTACGTTAATTCCCCTAATAATTCGATCACTGGAAGTGAAGCAAAAATGGCTTATATCTGGAAATCTTCTTCATTGCACCAGCTACTAAGTGTCACATTTTGTCATTATATGACTTTTCTTCAATTTGAATGAAGAATAGGAATGTTACTTTCTCTCTGTGTTTGAATAACAGAGTTGAAAAGTGAACTTTCTGTGATTGATTTATTAGGGGAATTATTGCATACTAGTGATATCACACCCCTGAAAATTATATTTAGAATTGTAGGACTGTGGTTTGTAGCACTTCAGCTATTTTTAAATAGGAATGACTGCATAACAATCACAATTCAGTCATCAAATAATTCAATCACCTAATCAATCAATCACCTGAAGGTTGAATTCATTAAATCTCCCAATCAATCAAGAAATCATTCAGTCATATTATTAAACACAGAAATATATAATCTCTTCAAATATTTGGACCACAAAACCATCTCAGGTTAGGATAAATGCCTTTCCTACAATCAAATCAAGGAATGGGAGAAAACTATTCACGAGAAAGTCTGTAAAGAACCTGCAACAATTACTCTTCTCCATGTATTTTCATACGACGACTTTCAAAGATTTTACTGGCGAATGTGGATAACTGACATCCTTACCTGTACATTGTGTTCCGTTACCCGAGAATCCCGGCTTACAGTCACATCTGAACCCCTCGTCTGTGTCAACACAATCTGCGTCACCTGAACAGGTATGGCTGCCCTCCTCACAGGTCTCAACAGGCACACATGCTTTGGCGGAATCTGCACCTTCACCTGGAGTTGTTTGCCCCTGACCACATGACAAACAAGATGTTTTCTCCCACTCTGGCTGATACGATCCCTTCTGACAAGGTTTACATGCGACGTCTGTCAGGTCACGGAAGTAGCCTGGTTCACACCACACTGTTGAATATGAAAAAAAGCCCTGGTTATTCATCTCAAATTTAATTTTGTACAATTAAAACAGCTAATTCTTAATATACTAGAGTAAACTGAGAGATCTGTACAGGTGATTGACAATTGGCCAATACATTACCTCTCTGATTGGCAGGACATTCTTTCAGTTTTCACCACCATCCAATGAAAATACCAGATTTATTTTCGAAAATTTGAATTGTCCAATAAAAATCTTGAAAACCTGAAGATATCCCATGATGCACTTCAGTTTCTACAAACAATAACTGTCATCCAAGAGCTTCAGTAACTTCTGTAAACCTGAACTTTTGAATGTCGACGTAGACGTTTTTGCAAATATTTTTGTCTACAGTATCAGTTGTCCACCTATCAAACAATCAGTGTTAGTATGAGAAATCCGACATGAACCATTACATTGCATTACAGCAAAACGATTGGATAACACAGATAAAGCACCTCTAGCGACCAATAGGTGAATATCAGGCGGTTTGAATCAAAAGGGGAACAAAGAGAGTAAGGGACGTAGTGAGACAAGCTGATATATGAGCATAGATCAGTCCACTGTTTGAGAAACTTTATCAAAACTCTCAATAAATACAACTCGACTCACGGAGACTGCACTGATCTATCGATGTGGCTCCCTCTTCTGGCGTCGTGAACTTGTACGGACAAGACTGACAAGCGAGATCTGTGGCTACACTCTTGTACGAGCCTCTTGCACAAGGCACACAGGTTCCCCCGGTACCCAATTCCTCACCAATACCACAGACAGCTGGGAACAAAGTGGATGTTTGATGGTTCAATACGAGAAGACCAGAGATAACAAATATATGAAATAATTCAAACATTTCAAAATTTTGAATTGATCAGAAAATGGGGACTCCAGATGTATATGAAATAATTTAACCAAGTTGACAAAAGAAAAGAATGAACAGTGTAAATTATTTTTTTTTCATTATTAGACTTCTCAAAATGGGCGCTAAATAATGTCTGACAATGTATCATGGTGCATACCTGTACATTGAAGTAGAGTTGTGGCCCCTGGCTGGACAGTGGTCAAGCCATTCGGACAGACCTTACAAGTTGGCTGACCAGTCAAGTCCTGGTAATAGCCCAGTCTACAGGCTTCACACTTGTGGGCAGTACCATCATAGTAATGACCAGCTATACAGTCCTCTGAAAGATCAAGAGATGACGATGTTGATAATTTGTTTTCATATTGTCCTTTGAACGTTAAGGTCTCGGAATTCGGAAGCAAATGCACCACATATCCCATTTGAACAATTAAATGGTCAAGATTTACTCAATAAAAATAATTTTTCTTAGAATGATATAAAATAAAATGACAATCGAGAACAAGGTCTTGAAAATACACCTGCACATTTGACCAATGTTAACAAACAGACGAACGAACAGACAAAAATTAGAATCAATAGGCTTCTTCTCTGCCAGGAGACTGAGGTCCAGGAGACTGAGGTATGCCTCATATGTAATCACACAATCCAGATCCCAGAACTGGAGTTAAAGCACTGCCATAACAGTTAACAATGATCTCCTCATTTATTTGTGGGCCAGTGACCTTGACCTCTGAATTTCAGCCTCAAAATGAATAGGGTTCTTCAATGTCCCATGGGTAAGATATACCCCGAAGTTTGGTATGAATCCATAGGGGTACCGACACTATCCCCCAGCGACAGTTTCCCCCGCGACATTTTCCCCACCGACATTTTCCCCCACGACATTTTCCCCAGGCGACATTTCCCCCCAGCGACATTTTCCCCACCCTAATATTACGTGCTGTAATAATTACGAACTGCCAACAATCGCAGTCGCGACCATTTCCTCACCTTGATTTTTCTTAGGTTTGCACGTAGGAGAGTTCTAGGAATTCAAGGGAGATTACGTTTTAGTTAAACATCAGCAGATGTATGCAAATAACAGATATTATTGTAAAATATGCAGGGCGACAAGAGGTCAAAGCTCTTAGTAGGATGAAGACAATTGGGCAAATGAAACAATAGTTCTGGAAGACTTATCATGGGATTACGGATTAATCAACGAGCAGGAGCAGTAAGATGAAGATAATTGGGCGAGTGAAACAATGGTAGGCTAGATGACTTACCATAGGATTACGGATTAATCACTCAGTCAGCTTCACTAAGAGTATAATATAAACAATGCTTCAAAGAAGTTTGAAGTTATTTATTCGGATCGTAACTCAAAAAGACTATATGCCAATGAATGGAAAGTGATCAAAAATCCCGCTGCATGAAAGCGGTACTAGACATTCGAATTTGAATTGAAAATATTTAATTCTTAAAGATTTTATACAAAACTGAACATTAAAATAAAAAATATTTCATTCATAACGATTTAGTCAAAACTGAACTTTCAAAAAATACATTATCACAGAAAAAAATCTACCCAAAAGTATTGAGGAAAATTGATGATATTGAAAAGAAGGCACGTTTGCATACATCTGCCGATGTTTAACTAAAAAGTAATCTCCCTTGAATTCCTAGAACTCTCCTACGTACAAATGTAAAAAAAAAATCAAGGTGAGGAAATGGTCGCGACTGCGATTGTCGGTAGATCGTAATTATACAGCACGTAATATTAGGGTGGGGAAAATGTCGCTGGGGGAAAATGTCGCCTGGGGAAAATGTCGTGGGGGAAAATGTCGGTGGGGAAAATGTCGCGGGGGAAACTGTCGCTGGGGGATAATGTCATGGACTCGAATTCATAACCTGGAACTAGATATATTGTACAGCTAGCTTACACAAGTTAACAGGCTAAAAAGAGAAAACCTTGGTTAAAGGCTTTTACAATAAAGAAAAGATCAACTGAATTGTTATTCAACAGAACTTCTCATTGGTATCTTTTTGTTTGAACGGCCTGTTTTTGTCTAGGTACACACCCTTCTTGAACAAGTTTTGTCCAGGTCATTCAATTAAGCACCAAGTATAATATACACAGACATTACTTGCATTATGTAAAACCTGAATGTAGCCCCTGTTACCAGTGTCTTAATTACAAAACACACAAGGACAAACATTTCTTCAGCAGTGTCAATCTTTGTAGTCACCTATAATTATGCCACTTTCCCTCTGTAATAACTCATAATCTGGAGCTCAGCTATTCTGCGATATATGTGAGATTTGTAATTGTCTGATGCAGTCGGATACAGGAACTTTTGTGGACTAATCTATTTTTAAATGGGGGAGGGGGATGTCTGATATCTTCAAGCAATAAATCTGTGTTTCAGTCAATGTATCACTCCCTGCTCCCTCCCGTTCAACGGGGCAGGTGGCGACTCTATTTTTACCGCCAATAGTCGAATGTCACAGATCGTTAGGCTGAGCAATATGAATCGGTCAAACCTGGGCACGATGAAACAGATTACACTTTTAAATTAAAGACGGACGGACGGACCCCAATACTATAGTCCCCTTTTAGCCCAATAAGACAAATCTCATGACAGATATTCACCATAACAATCAGAGGTACTGGCTGACCCCGCCCCACTCGTGGTCTCTCCAATTGGACATGATTGGCAGCTTGTCTGTTTTTCTTCATCAGCATATTCACCAGGGGGACATAACTCACACTCCCCAGTGGCATTACTGTGGTATGACCCCACAGCACAATTCACTGAAAACAGAAATCAAACAAGAACAGGTGTACTTGGGTGGAATATTTATTAACAGGCTTAGCTGAAAAGCTGGTCTTTTATTTCCACTGAAAACTTTTTAGAAACAATTTAAAGAAAAAGTTCTCCAATCATCTTCTAAATTTCCAGATTCTGAAATATATAACTGAGTGACAAACTGGACAAATTATGAATTGGAGTACACACATATAAGTAAAATACGCATTCTTCAGTTGCCCCGGCCCACTCCTTGTAAGTAAATTTAACATCACATCTTGTGCCCAAAAAAAAACAGGTCACTATAAAATCCACTTTTCCTAAATATTAACATAAATAAATAAATAAATCAGTAAAGAGAGGCCTCTATGAAATACACAAATAATATATCACACAATAGTCTTCTCACCAGCAAGTGCAAGCACAAAGTTCAGGCATCCTTACCACATGTTTGATTGGCTGAGAGGATTTGTCCAGGCTCACAGGTACGAGTCAGTTCTATTTCGTAGCCCTCCATGTTCGTCTGGATACCTAAAGTCTCATTATCAAAATCTCCCTCTTTCAACGCCAGCTCCACAAGGCGAGCCACATCAGTTCTACAGAGGACAAATTGTAGAGAGCTTTGAAGCAGAAGAACATGTAACAAAATGCAGGAATTTCACCCAGGAGTTAAAAGTGTAGGGACGGTACATACTCAGTTTCCCACACCCACAAGTTGTTGTCCTGAACAAAATGTGACATAAAAAGTGATAGTTTTCAATCAGTAGAATAGTAGAAGATGAATCACTACAATCATTAGCATATATGCTTCTTGAACACACAACGTCTTTGGTGAACTTTCAAGTTATAAAATGAATGTGGCTCTGATCCTGTGGGCGTAGCATGTTAAGTTGCTAACTCTTCTTTGTAGCTCGAAGCTCTTAAGTAATTTGAAGATAACTCGTTTATTGGAAGTCCAAGTATGTGCCCTGTAGCAGTAAATTTACAATTTTAGTGAATCAAATCTGAACCCCATTGTGTGAATAAATTGCAATGATGCCAAGATGACATCCTTCCCCCACCCCACCTCTCCTAAACTTTCATTTATCTGGGACCCCAACTTATATTGCCTACATTACTTCAAGAGAACACCGCACCTGTTAGTTAGGAAATTGAAGGACACTGTAATAGGTGAAGTTGTGGCCCTCCTTTTACGAAATGATATTTTGCCACACTCGACTGTCACATCGTCATAGTTACAGCCCCCAGGACAGAGTCCAAACCGCCGGTCAAGCTGTCTCATCACCTGGATAAAGTTGTCCAGAACCTCAGCCCTTCGTTCATCTGTACATTCCAGGGTGGAGCCAAATTCTATATCACCAGTTATTCCCAGGATTGGTGGAAACAGAGCTGTGAAGTCACAATAGTAATACCTTAAGGTCTCGAATATTACGATCACTTAAAACCACACTAAAAAAGCCAAGTTCAAAAAGCATTTTGCCTATTCGGTAATCCCTCTTATAATTGAATCCCCTTATAAAAATTCTGCCACCCAAACTTGTCAACTCCCTGTTCTAATAAATTTGATCACCCCCAGATTTCATGGTATGAAATTTCACTCCCGGTGATTGAATTATCAGAGGGATCGCCATATTCAGCTTGGACCGTTCAAAAATGTTCACAATGGGCTGTCCAGAGATCAGAATCTTCAGTCATAGGAGGTGCAAAATGATGTCACTGCCCATGTGACGTTACACTGAGGTTAAGCCCGGCGCACACGAGAGCTATATCAGCTGAGCTAACGGCCTCAATTGCCTGCCAGCTCAGGGGCTAGCTTTCGTGTGGTTTCAGCGCACACGGTGACCGAAGTTTCACAAAATTGATATCAGTTCCCGCATAACGTCTTCTTCAAGACCATTTTGAAGAGTCGTGCATATGAATCGAGTGAAAATAACATGTGATTCATTGGTCGGTCCAAGAAAACTGCTGAGCTGTTGGCTTGCGTTCGCCACACACAGTGAGGATTTGGCCTCGCGAGGCGAAATTTTTCTCCCCGCCTCGCGATGCCAAAAACTCACCAAAAACTGCATGCACACGAGAGCTAGCCCCCGAGATGACAGGCAATTGAGGCCGTCAGCTCAGCTGATAGCTCTTGTGTGCGCCGGGCTTTAGGCAACATATGCTGTTTGTTTATATTGGGAACCACTTTCTGCGAAGTCATTATTTTCAGTGCACACGTTTATTGCATAACCAGCAGGTGGTGCTAAAATGATAATAACAGCTCTCAAGAAGGCAAAGGCGAGTGGATTTACTGGCAAAATAAAACCGCTACTTTAACATTCAACCGTGTAGGTTGGCTAAAACAAACAAGGTAGGGTTGCTCTTTGAAATGATAATTTGTGCGGAAATTTCCAAGAATTGCGCTTCGTGCATCAAACCGCAGCAAATTTTTGTTTGTATGTAAACCATAATTGTCTGCACACATTCTGATTTACCTGCGCAGGCCGGAAAACGGAATGGATTCCTCCCTCTGATTGGTGGATCCCAAACGCCTTCTTTCCCGCATTTATAGAATGGTGACAGGGTTCTGGGAAAATCATAGTTGACCTTGTCGATACATTCAGCCCGACAATATCGGCCGTGCGTCCACGAGCCACACGTCAGATAACCATTCCTAGGTGGCGGAGGATCTATACAATCATAAGCTGCAAGACAGAAATGAAAACATAAGAGAAATAAATAATGCTGAGAAAATCTTCTTAAAACTTCAAAATTTCTACCTTGAAACTCACTTTCATTATATTTTTCATATAATTCTATCTCTGTTCAGCTGTCATCTGCAATTTATTTTCAACTGCAAATGGACCTAATTTTTACAACACAATTTCACAGAATGTACCCAACAACAATGTACTTCAATATCTTGGCCCAGTCCTGTGACAGCTAGCTGTTATTATATATATGATGATATGTAGATACTCACGCAGGACCAGTAGTTGAAATGAACATGTCACTGTATTGCCTACACCATCAAAAGCCACATATGTTACTTGGTACTCTCCATATGAAAATGTCTGATCTGTAATAAATATTAATAGTAGTTTATAGTTAATACTCCCCATCATCCTAACCACATTCTCATGGCATCAGATTGTAGGACTCCTCCTGTCAGCAGCTCTGTCAGTTGGAATCATGGCACACAGCTTTTGTGCCCATGGCTCTCGGACAATCGCTTGTAAACGGAGCACAATGGACTCAGCATGTCTCAGCTATTCAAGACATTGTACAGTGTGTTCTTGTGAGTGAGTGAATTTGATTTAACGTCACTTTCAACACTGTTTCAGTCATATCACAATGTTGGTTCCTATTCCTTTTCACACCCGACACCCCACGGGTGGGGTCCTATTCCTTTTCACACCTGGGATCCCCACTGGTGCTGGTGTTAGTCGCCTCTTACGACAAGCTCTCTGAGGAGCTGAGACCTATTCTTACCATGACCTGGAGTGTGCACAACGACACCCCAGGTCAATTCCCGGGAGCCTCACAGAGCCTGTGTGTTCTTGTGTAATAATTTAGCATACAACTTTAATTCTTTCATAATATATACTGATTGTATTTCCCATCTCTCTCAATATGCAGACACAAGTTCCCTGTGTCGATCAAAATTGGTACAGACTGAATGCACATGCGTGTTGAGGTTTTTCTGCACAGTGCAGTCAGAGGGTGTTACACCGAGAGTGTAGGAGGTTACAAACTCTCACAACGAGAGAATGCCAGATCAGGGTTTCTACACTTTTGAAGTGGCAAGAAATCAAGGACTTTTCAAGGACTCAACTTTCAAGGACCTATCGTACCAGGAAAACCCACTCAGGAAACAAAGTTGCACTACATTTTCAATCTCTTTTATCCAATCTTTGCTGGCATGAACCTAGATATTCACTTCCATGAAAGGGTCTTTTTACAAAACTATTCTTAAATTTTTACTTGTTAGCTCACGTTTGCTCACGTACGTATAGGTCAGTTTTCAGCACAAAAAAAATTGAAAATTTCCAAGGACTTTCAAGGCCTTGAACTGGTCCAAGTAGAATTCAAGTACTTTCAAGGAAATCAAGGTAGCTGGGATCCTGCAGCTTGATAGGCTTGATTGAATCATAACTGAATGAATCACTACTGCATCACCATTTTCGTTACACAGTAACAATGAACATCGAAGAATGTGATGCGTTTCAGTGAGAGGTTGAACCCCATGGTGTGTCAAATTGGAATATTATGTACGAAAGAAATTGTTCATTTAGCTTAACAATATATTATCTTGTCATGTGTAATTCTCAGCCACTGGGTCTTAGGTTTTTTCGATAATAGCGGAGGTAGTGTAAAATCGTGTAAATTCAAGGTGAAAACAGCACAGTTTTCTCTCCATAAACATATGAAGCCAGTCCAGAACCAAGATGAATTTCACCCAGAAATATTGGTCCTATCAATAGTTAGTTGTCGCCTAACAAGAGTTTTGGTTCTGGATTCATACAATAGAGGGTGGAAATAACTTAACCTTGATCGTGACTTTCGAGACTAGTATACAAGAGGTGCAGACTGCGATGTTTACCAAATGTGTCAGAGCAGGTCTACATGCCCCTCGGTTGTATTAGAAAATGCACGATAGGGTTTTTCCCAACCGCATTTTTCCTCAACGCGACTTTATGTGCAGTCGTGTAGGATTCATGTGCTTGTTCTCGGCTCGATGCATCAGTTTTTAGCGAAGCATTATCTCAACCACAATTTGCATGAGGGAATCGCGCTCAAGGTTAGGTTATTTCTGCCCAGCACTGTATGTTTACAGAGAGAATAAGGTGCTGTTTTCACCTCAAAACACAATATTTTCCACAACTCCACTACTTTAATATGTTGTTATTGAACAATCCGGAGACCCAGGACCTGGAAAATACTCAGACCATACAACAACATAATATTCTTTAAGCCAATTGAAAATTTTCTTTTGCATGTGATATTTCCTTTTGGCACTCCAGACCGCACCTTACTGGGGACAAAACCTCACTAAATCCATGCTAGGTCCTTTACAGTAAATGTGAGAGAAGTTGGAGACAATTAAAAAGTGGAACAAAATTATGGTTGAAACAACTTTCCATATCATATCTGCTGATTTTTTTACAAATGTGAAATCTGAAATTTCAAAATTAATTGGAATGGCTCTCGATACCTGACCCATATTCATAACAGTAAAATCAGAAAATTTCAAAGTATGGTTGAAATGGCTATCCTTTACCTGGTCTGTATGACTGGGTGATACGGACCACAGCAACATCGTCTGTGAATATTGGTTCAGTCCAATTCCCTTTACTGAGTCGATTGTCAGAGTTAACGATACGAGTGTCATTAGGACAGAATATTACCTCGGGTGGTGTCTTATCTGCAGAACAACAAATACAGAAATAATTCAACGTGACAATGGAGGGAGGGGTTGATATTTCATATAATATGCATTGAATATGCACACATGGTAATATAATATCAGAACAGGTCATTTCACAAGTTGTTAGAAAGAAAAGATAATCCATAACATTATGAAACGGTTACAACTGTTTCTATATGCAGCTGTATTAATACCAAAACATCGGTCAAAATTGAGAAATGTATGGAATGTAGAAACTGTTACGATTATTTCTATACATTTCTAAAGAAAACTATTATTATAAATGTGCTAGTGAAATTCGATAAGCGTAATAATAAATGGCATACATCTGTGTATATAGTGAAGTGTATGACTTGCAGGTTATCAGAAGTTTCACAGAAAAAAAAGATGACAACTACATAAAACTAGAGGTTCCGCTTTGACCCTTGAGTTGCCGCTCCGGCATGAAGCCTATGCTGGTTGTTTTTTTGAGCAAAAACATACGTCTCCCCCAACCTCCCACCTTGCCTTGAATGGGCACATAATTTAAGGGAAAGTGCTATAAAATGAATGTAGCAATAAGTATCTTAAACAAAGCTCCATATCTAAAAACATTAATTACAAAGAAGCGATTTTCATTGTATATACATGTACAAGTAGATGAACGGTTGGACGGAAACCGGACATGGATGAATGCATGCACACATACACTAAAACCTGATCAAATGCGGGGGCTATCCCAATGAAGCTTCCATCCAAGTTTGGTGAAATTCCATCCAATAGTTCTCAAGATATCTTGCAGACAAAGCCTGTATATACATGTACAAGCAGATGGACGGACGGACGGACACCGGACGAACGCATGCACACACACCAAAACCTAGTCAAATGAGGGGGCTATCCCAATGAAGCTTCCATCCAAGTTTGGTGAAATTCTGTCCAGTAGTTCTCCAGATATCTTGCAGACAAGCCCTGTATATACATGTACAAGTAGATGGACGGACGGACGGACACCGGACATGGATGAATGCATGCACACACACCAAAACCTAATCAAATGAGGGGGCTATCCCACTGTAGCTTCCATCCAAGTGGAGTGAGATTCCGTCCAGTAGTTCTCAAGATATCTTGCAGACAAGGCCTGTACATACATGTACAAGTAGATGGACGGACGGACGGACACCGGACACGGATGAATGCACGCACATACACCAAAACCTAATCAAATGAGGGGGCTATCCCAATGAAGCTTCCATCCAAGTTTGGTGAAATTCTGTCCAGTAGTTCTCCAGATATCTTGCAGACAAGCCCTGTATATACATGTACAAGTAGATGGACGGACGGACAGACACCGGACATGGACGAATGCACGCACACACACCAAAACATAATCAAATGAGGGGGGCTATCCCACTGAAGCTTCCATCCAAGTGTGGTGAAATTCCGTCCAGTAGTTCTCAAGATATCTTGCAGACAAGGCCTGTATATACATGTACAAGTAGATGGACGGACGGACGGACACCGGACACGGATGAACGCATACACACAAACCAAAACCTTGTCAAATGAGGGGGCTATCCCAATGAAGCTTTCATCCAAGTTTGGTGAAATTCCATCTAGTAGTTCTCCAGATATCTTGCAGACAAGCCCTGTATATACATGTACAAGTAGATGGACGGACGGACGGACACCGGACACGGATGAATGCACCCACATACACCAAAACCTAATCAAATGAGGGGGCTATCCCAATGAAGCTTCCATCCAAGTTTGGTGAAATTCCGTCCAGTAGTTCTCCAGATATCTTGCAGACAAGGCCTGTATATACATGTACAAGTAGATGGACGGACGGACGGACACCGGACACGGATGAATGCACGCACATACACCAAAACCTAATCAAATGAGGGGGCTATCCCAATGAAGCTTCCATCCAAGTTTGGTGAATTCCATCCAGTAGTTCTCAAGATATCTTGCAGACAAGGCAAGGGGACGGACAGACATCCATCCAGACATCCAGACATCCATCCATCCAGACAGACAGACAGACAGCACAAACACTAGATGTCTCCCCCCAACATAGTTGGGGGAGACATAATAATATGTGTTATTACAATTGATACATATTTTCTACGTTCAGTATTTCACACAATATCTTTCACTAGAGCCTCACCAATTTTGATATCGCACAGTGAACCATGATATCCTGGGCGGCACTTAGATCCACCGCACACTGCAGGAGCAATTATTATGACATCATGCTGTATAAAGCCATCAAACTCGAGCCACAGTTTCACATCGCCGTAGTACTGGCTTACAGAGCAGTTGCTAGCCATCGCTGCTGCCAGACTTTCATTAACAAAGTAACGATAAACATTCACTTGGCTCAATTCACCAAAAAACTGATCACCGCCTGCCAAATTCTCAACATCTTGACCCAGTATAACACTCCAACTGAAAATACAAGGAAAAAAATGGCATATGTAGGGATAATTAATTGAAATAAAGAAAATTAAACATAATTACTAGACAAATGGACTTCATGTGGAATGGACTTAATTCACAATAATTGGGATTCCAACATTATGAGGACTTCCAATTGTTCTTTTTCTTGAAATTTTTAATTTCTCTTAAAAAAAAGGTCCCATCCCAAACTTTCCACAGGATACACATAACGATACTGATATGTTCACTGTCAAATACATGCATATCTTTGCAACAGCTGTCACCATGTTCCCTTTAACCGGACCTCCTAAGAAAGTGCATTTAAAATGATATGGATTGGTTATGTAAGTCCCCCCCTGATTGAATGTCCTTGACTTCTAGCCATGTTTTTTTAACACCTGTCCATTTACAAACCGGTCATTTAAATAGCCAATGCTTCTGGAGTTTTACAAACACCATCAATTCATAACACTAATTATGCAGCAAGTTGCAACACTTCAACAGCATTGCTGGCATCAGGAATGTGTGTGAAAGAACCCATCTCAGTGCCCAAACGTAGGTTATTGGCTTTGTTGGGACAGCACAGTATTGGGATCTCTATTAAATAAGCATGAGAATCAATCCCCTCTCAAGAAATCCTGGCGACAACCATACACTCACCTCTCAGAAATGTTACGTCCTGCAGCATAATTTTGTCCCTGGCTAACTACACTGCCATCTTTGTAGACTGCCCATTGGGCAGATCCCCGACTTGACCAGGCAAAACACACATGGTGCCATCTCCCGTCACCAACTGACCACTCGATTGTCTCCATTGGTAGGTCAGCAAACAGGGCAAGCAAGACTTTATCATGGGACAATACGAGTCTAGGTCTGTAGGTGGCTCCCTCTTCAGTCCTTCTGTAGAAATAGATGGAAACAGGAGATTTATATTAGGTACAGTAATGGTTGGACATACACAGACTGCCATCTGTGACTGCCACCTGTTAATATACTATCATAAAACTGTTAAGGTAGATCACTAGTGATTTTGGTCATAAATTTTTCTTTTTAATTGATTTTCCTAGTAGGCTATCTCCCTTTCCCAGGTAACGAGATGGGCATTTCTTATAAAAATCTTCAAGCTGATAATTTTGCGCAGCAACATCCATCCTATAAACAATGTGATTATCTTGAAACAGAACATAAGAAAAAGTTATTACTGTATGAATTCTTTTCATGAATATGCTCAAAAATCAGGGCTATTCTCTATGTTGTCTGGTTATCCGTCTACTTCACTTTGTCTAGAGCTTAAAAATACACACACATCTAAGAATTATTCTTTGTTTTTCCTCATATGTGGAAAGGAATCCAATATTAACTTGATCATGATCGTTTTTCATTCTCTCGAATTGGAATATTCATCCCATGATCAGGACTGCCAATTTGACTTATTATTATTCACTTCTATCCCTGTAAAAACACAGTATGTTCAGGATTCAACTGACCCGACACTGGCTAGCGTAAAGAATTCACCCATTCTGGCCTGTGCGGCAAACCTGACCCACATACACACAGACAGATGTGTGAGCAGGGTGAC
This sequence comes from Hanleya hanleyi, assembly GCA_036873755.1. NCBI lineage: Eukaryota > Metazoa > Mollusca > Polyplacophora > Lepidopleurida > Hanleyidae > Hanleya > Hanleya hanleyi. The sequence continues at coordinate 157,423 of JAVTVY010039924.1, read as the reverse complement.
GTTGAAGTCGGGTGGCTGGCTTATCGATCCATTTACTCCATGAAAGAACAAATCAAAATCCCCTGATTTCTCTGCAAATGAAAACAGAATAGTTATATATGTGACAATCGATGAACGAGATAGAATATGCACATCTCCAATACAGTAAAACAACCATGCTTGGGACCAGATCATAGCGTTGGTCTCGACAGGTTCTGGATTTTTCAAGGTTCAAAATGCCATCCTTAACATTGTGCCATTTCGACAGTAGATATAGCTAGTCTGATGTAATAAAACCTCTGACCCTACCAAGTTTTAGTTGGGTTTGAAGCGATTATTAACAATTTCTTCCGACGAGAAAGATAAGGGAACAAGCCTTTTTACAGCTCTACACCATCGCAAAGATGGGTGTGCATGTTTTGGAGAATATACACTTCTCATTTGTTTGTCAAATCGCCAAAATGTCTAAAGGCATAAACTCGTTTCTCTGCACACAATACTTCAGATCTTAACTAACTCAATCAGCAGCTGAATGTTTGACCAGATTCATCCATAAGCCAATGAAAAAACTTGATTTGTTTTCAAAATTTCAAAATTTCAAACTGACCAATCACATGTTTCATAATTATAAACTAGCCCATGATAGACTGGTGTTTCAGGATTTTATTAATGGAGTTTCGTAGACACAACAGTGCCTCATGGGATGGATATCTTCCAGTTTGAAGAATTTTAATTGGTCAATTCAAATTTTCAAATGGAAATGTGATAATTTCATTGGTTTATGAAGAAAATTGGAAGAAATCCAGCCAATCGCAGAGTTCTGTAAAGGTTCATTGAAATGTATTCATCAGTTACCTACCTTTAGCACAGTCAGGCTGAGCATATTGCGGGGGACAGAGACAACTGACGCTTCGCCACCCATCCACACAGGTGCCGCCATTTTGACATGTGTTGTTCAACAGGCAGTCGTCGATCTGTTCCTCACAAGTCTCGCCCGTATACTCCTCCAAACACGTACAACGGAACCCCCCAATCAGATCCTCACAGGTACCCTCATTCAGACAGGGCTCTGGGGCACACTCATCGATGTCCGTCTCACAGTCCTTACCAGTGTAACCTGCAAAACGAGAGTACACACATTTATTACAGCTTATCGAAGGTCAAGGCTCGACATTGATCTATGGGGACCATCAGACTCTGTTTACGGTCAGACCCAAGTGATCAGCAATAATCCCTCCTTGTAACAGCTGACAATCCTAAATAACAAATGTCTTGACAATGGGGAGGTGATCACTCGCAGGCTTCACTTTTTACACCATGGTGCATTTTAGATTACAAAAAGATGAATGATATTTCACAGGCCATCTTTCATACGGACATTCTGCTGTTTGTGCTAGCTTAAGTTGTAACATTTAATATGAACTTCAAGATACATATATGTTTCTCTTTTCAGGGCATTCTGTGGGCATTTCTCTCTCAATTTAAATAATTCATGGAAAAAATGAGGGGGGGGGGGGAGGAATCAAACCCCAACTCAACAGTAAAGTCAATTTGGTGAATACTACTTGGCACTACTGTCCCACATCAAACATTGTACATACCTAAGTAACATGTACAGGTGTAATCATTGACCAGGTCTGTACAGTTAGCTCCATTCTGACACGGACGACCCAGACAATCATCTATGTTCACATCACATATTTGACCAGTCCACCCTGGCACACAGCTGATGTAAACAAACCAGATACTTTAACTACAGAACAATCAATTATGGGTATTTTGAACAAATATTTATCTACTTTTCGGCTTCAAATAACAACAATTCCCTGCACATACATGTACTACAGAGAAACATTTCAAAATGCCTTTGTTTATTCACAGGAGATTCCCCCTTCCCCTCCCCCTTTGAAAACGGACCAATTTTTGAGAGTTTACAAGTTACCCTAAATGAAACAAATCATCCGAACTTGTGGATTATTAACAGGGATTTAGATCTCTATAATTTGGGAACACCCTCTAATGATAAGATATATCACTGAACACTAATTTTCAAAGTTGAATAAAAAACTTCATCTCATGGTTTTACATAAACTGGTGAACAGTGTAGGTTAGAAAGCACTTTCAAAAATATTTCAGACAACTTTGTCACAATGAAAAACATTGACCCGGCTATACAGAGAAGCGATATGAAAGAGATAAATGGGTCTGATATACCCAATTTCTTTTTTGACTTGACGGAAGGTCCAACTATTTATGAAAGAATGTGAATCGCATAAAGCAATAGATATTTTTCATTTAGTCTGGAGAAGAAATTGGGTATGTCAATTGGTTACCTGCACTGGAAGTCATTGATTAGATCCGTACAGTTGGCGCCGTTAAAACAAGGGTCTGGTGAGCAATCGTCAATGTTTGTCTCACATAAACTACCCGTCCATCCTGCTTCACAGATACACTCAAACTCGTTTACTTTATCGATACACTGGCCGTTATTCTCACAAGGCATCGAGGCACAGTCATCAATATTTACCTGTAAGAATAGAAATGAATGAAGTGGATCTTTTTTGACTTAATAAATTCAATTGATAAACAAGAATTGGCAGAGTTGACGAAATCTTAAACTGTACTGTATATATTGTATGACAAATTAACATACAGAGCAGTTTTTTCCAGTGAAGCCAGGTAAACAGAGACATCGAAAATTGTTCTCCAAATCTATGCAGGTGGCGCCGTTTTCACAAGGTGCATCTCTACACTCGTTGATATCAGATTCACACAGGTCACCTGAAATACAGGAAAGAACATTTTATGAGGTCTACAATGTACAGAGTTCACTTGTTTGCAACATCATCCATAATCAGAGGGATGAAAATGCATCAAATAATACACAACTATCAATGTCTGCGTCCACTTCTTGGAAGAATGTTTCAAAACTTTCTAAGCCTATGTAAGTTGTTTATTATGTAGTTTAGCCATCCGACTGACCCCATCATATATTTTCCAAATTACACTCAAATACATAAATGCAATAAAATCCGATAAGAAGACAAAACAATCTTGTTTGTAGTTCTCAAATTTGGGTATCTCTATACTGAATGTACATCTTTACTATGACTATGTCCACAAGTTGCACATCAATATGAAATATATGTGGGCTTTTAATTTCAAGTACGGAAGCATTTCAAATGATTGTTTTTTCCCATATAACAAAGCGTAAAATTCATACGGTAACATCGTCTGGGATGTCATCCCACACACATGTGTAGTATGAGCACGTGTGACTCAGGTGGCCAGTCACTCCGCTTGACACGTGCTGCAGGCATGATGCCCTACCAACGTTCAACAGCTTGTTGTGTCATCGATACATTTACTAAAATATTGATTAAAGTAATGATTTAAATGATATGGGAAAAAGAATCCCATATTAATTTAATCATGGGATGAAAATTCCCACTCTCAAAAAGGAAAATACATCCCAACCTGGCCTCGGCATCTCGGTTGGGATGTAATTTCCTTCTCTCGAGTGGGAATTTCCTTCTCTTGAGTGGGAATTTCCATCTCGGTTGGGATGTAATTTCCTTCTCTCGAGTGGGAATTTCCATCCCATGATCAAATTAATATGGGATTCTCTTAATCCCAAGTTACTTCAAATAGACATGTTCGTTTTAGTGTCTGACACTGAACCATGGTCAATCAGTGTAAATGAAGGGCACAAAAGAGTGAACATCATTACAGATTCTGCTTTCAAATGATCCAATTTTGTGGACTTCAGCTGGTATAGTAATATTCTATCTGCTCATGGACGAAGCAGTCCTGAATGGAAATGTTGGCTGCTTTAAGGCAAGGGAGACTACAGTAGTATGCGTGATATTATCTCATTTTCTCGATTGGAAAATGATAGTACATAAATCTCGAGACAAAATATTGAATAAATAGATTATCTTATCGGCAAAAACTATTCTCTTATGATTTAAAAATAAATGTTTCAGCCATTGAAAAAGGATTAAAAATGAGAAAGAAACATTGCTGCTAAAGCAATCGTGGTTCAACCTTTTGTTTGAGGGGAAAATATATTCCATCGCACTTAAAAAATCTCAACTTCTAAAATATTTCACAAAAATTGTAAATGAATCATAAACGATATTTGGAAATACAGAATTTGGAAAACGGCTGCATCTCGGTCAGATTACTGGCCCCAGGTAAGCTTTCATTAATTTTACAGAATTGAATTTTACAGAAGACTGCCACAAAAACATATAGATAGTCATGTAGATTTGATACATCTTTCCATTTCTGAAATATATTTTCCAGGACTTTCGAAGACCAGGTATTTGAGGATATGTAGGAACCCTGCTGAAAAGGGAATTCCCATTGTTTGGTCTCCACACACCTGTCCATCCTGGCTTACAGACACAAGTGAAGTCAGCCAGACCATCCTCACAGACCAGGGTCCCATTACCAAGGCACGGCTCAGAGGCACACTCGTCAATGTCCGTCTCACAGTTTCTCCCAGTATATCCTGTTATCGCGGACAAAACGTATGACAGATACCATAAGTCTATCACAGATGGAAGTATGAAATATGTTTATTAACTCCATTCCACTAAGCAATTCCCTAGTGATGTTGATTACGTTGTAGTTGAGGTAAGAGTGTCCTACTTCAATCAGTAACAGACTTACATATAATAGACTCAATCCATTAATGGAACTATTAGCAAATTATCCATCCAGTGTTAATCAATAACTAGGATGCGGAGTCTATATTAAAACCTTAAGAAAATATAATGCCTAAAATAAAATGGGGAACTGGTATATTTTTCCAAATAGATATAATATCTTATACAACAAAACTGGTGGTGGGATAAAAGAAGTCTCTCCTATGTCTCCGCACAAATTTTACATGTAGGAGAGATGGGTTATTGCCTAAATAATGCTGTAATGCTGTCATTTAAGAGTACAGTGTAGTGTAGATGTACAAAATAACCATGTTTATCATTGGAGATATACAGTTCGTGTGATTATTCCATACCTTCAGGACATGTACAGTTGTAGCCGTCAATGCCATCCACACAAGTGGCAAGGTTATAACATGGGTTAGGGTCACACTCGTTGATATCAGACTCGCACAGAGTACCCGTGAACCCGGGCTGTGAAGTGAAAATTAAAAAAAAAAATACTAGTATGTTAATACACAAATATATATCATCCAATACAAATTTTATATGAGATGAACATCAAGATGAAGGCAAGATAAAATAGAAATTTAAATAGAAAACCTATCCAGAGAAATGTTCTTCTAGTTCAATTTGCTGGCTTGAGAAATGCCATGCCGAGAGTTCATTTACAAACCATCAGTTTAGTCTTCAGTTTATTGACTGGTTAGAACAGGTTAAGCCATAATTATCGAAGGCACATGGTTACGTACCTTACAGACACAGGTGAACCCATTAACTCTGTCCAAACACAGTGCATCATTCAGACAGGGGGCCAGCACACATTCGTTGATTTCACGTTCACAGAGATCACCCTCATAACCTAGGAATTTATTTTACCACATTATGTTACATCTCTCGCTTTATCATGGGAGAAACACAAAATTTCAATTTCACACATTTCATCTGAAAATGGACATTTTGAAAAATATTCTGGTGTTCAGTGCTGAAAAAGTAAAAGTGATCAACAAACATGACTACCACACTCCTGTTATACCATTAAATCAACAAAACAAAAATTGCAAATTTCTTCGCAAAACAAAAAATTTCTATGGGTGTGTAATAGTCTAGTAGTCAAATGTCAAAATAAGATTTTTGCTGCACCCCCCTGTGAGTAAAGGTTTGGTATGTTTTTATGAAAGATATGCCCTTATAGTATCAGGAAAACCATGTTTGCCATCTTGTATCACGGTCAGAGCTGAGATATAGGCGTTTAAACAGGTGCCGCTGAAGAAAATGTCACGATTTATGGAGAGGGGGTAGGGGTACCGAAACTTCTATATAATTGTTAATTGTAGGTCGATTTGCTTTCCTGTAGTGTAGATTTAAGCACAATTAAACAGAGATAATGCTTATTTATAACAAGCGTTCTGAGAACCCCAACATCTCGCCTTGCGGGGTCATCCGCCAAAGGTGCAGCAGTATTGAAAGCATACATGTAGAGCAAACAATAACGTCTGGAATAAGTGATGCGGTACAGACAATAATGTCTGGAATAGATTATCTGGTACAGACAATAACATCAGTCCCATGTGGGATTACTGGCAAAAGTTAATCCCATGTAGGATGGATAGGTCAGTGCAGTCGGATTACTGGTACATAGGGCATTCCAGTGTGAGATTACTGCTGGGTGGACCAGTCCCATGTTATTACTGATGGATAGTCCTCTGTGGGATTACTGCTGGATAGTCCAGTCCCAAGTGGGATTACTACCATCACCATCATGGTATGGATGGTAGTGATGGTATGGATGGTAGTGATGGTATGGATGGTATTGATGGTAGTGATGGTATGGATGGTAGTGATGGTATGAATGGTAGTGATGGTATGGATGGTAGTGATGGTATGGATGGTAGTGATGGTATGGATAGTAGTGATGGTATGAATGGTAGTGATGGTATGGATGGTAGTGATGGTATGGATGGTAGTGATGGTATGGATGGTAGTGATGGTAGGAATGGTAGTGAGGGTATGGATGGTAGTGATGGTATGGATGGTAGTGATGGTATGGATGGTAGGAATGGTAGTTATGGTATGGATGGTAGTGATGGTAGTGATGGTATGGATGGTAGTGATGGTATGGATGGTAGTGATGGTAGGAATGGTATGGATGGTAGTGATGGTAGGGATGGTATGATGGTAGATGGTAGTGAAGGTAGGAATGGTATGGATGGTAGTGATGGTATGGATGGTAGTGATGGTAGGAATGGTAGTGATGGTATGGATGGTAGTGATGGTATGGATGGTAGGATGGTAATGATGGTATGGATGGTAATGATGGTATGGATGGTATTGATGGTAGTGATGGTATGGATGGTAGTGATGGTAGGAATGGTAGATGGTATGGATGGTAGTGATGGTATGGATGGTAGTGATGGTATGGATGGTAGTGATGGTATGGATGGTAGTGATGGTATGGATGGTAGTGATGGTATGGATGGTAGTGATGGTATGGATGGTAGTGATGGTATGGATGGTAGTGATGGTAGGAATGGTATGGATGGTAGTGATAGTATGGATGGTAGTGATGGTAGGAATGGTAGTGATGGTATGGATGGTAGTGATGGTATGGATGGTATCACAGGTACATCTTTTAATCATAAGAAACATGTGTACCAAGTTTCATAATCATTCAATGACAGCTGACAACTGCAGCAAACTGTGGTGTACAGATGTACATGTGCACTTCGGCTAAACGCAAAACTCAATCAGTTGCCATAATTTGGAGAAAAATTAATATTTCATCTCAAAAATAGCACAAATAAATCCTCCAATCATAAGAAACATTTGTACCAAGTTTCGTAATCATCCAATGAGAGCTGACAACTGCAGCAAACTTATCATGTACATGTATATGTATACATGTAGAGGCCTACATGTACAATTTACCTAAACAGAAAACTCTTCATTTGCCATAATTTGGAGAAAAATTAATATTTCTTCTCAAAAATAGCACAGGTACATCCTCTTATCATAAGAAACATGTGTACCAAGTTTCATAATCATCCAATGACAGCTGACAACTGGAGCAAACTTACCATGGACATGTATATGTACAATTTACCTAAACAGAAAACTCTTCATTTACCATAATTTGGAGAAAAATTAATATTTCTTGTCAAAAATAGCACAGGTACATCCTCTAATCATAAGAAACATGTGTACCAAGTTTCATAATCATCCAATGACAGCTGACAACTGGAGCAAAGTTACCATGTAGATGTATATGTATACATGTAGAGGCCTGTATGTACAATTTACCTAAACAGAAAACTCTTCATTTGCCATAATTTTGAGAAAAATTAATATTTCTTCTCAAAAATAGCACAGGTACATCCTCTTATCATAAGAAACATGTATACCAAGTTTCATAATCATCCAATGACAGCGGACAACTGCAAGAAACTTTCCAAGTACAGATGTACATGTGCACTTCAGCTAAACGCAAAACTCATTCATAGGGATTTTAACATTAGAGTACCCCAGGGGTAGTACCCACAGGTGGCATACCCACCCCCCATATTTTTTATATTTTTTTTATATTTTTTCTAATTATTCTAGATTTTTTTTTAACTTGCTAAACCAAAAACCCATTCATTTCCAGGCAGGGGACACCGACACCGACACCGACGACGACATCCTCTTTCCCCCTCTCACAATATCTCCCCTTTACTTCGTAAGGCGAGATAAAAATGAGTCTCCATGATTCGCCAACACCAACAAAATCTTTGTCAGTTCTTTGCCTATCTTGCAAGATCATTATACCCAAATTACATGGAAATCAAACACGTTGTTCAGAAGATATGATGTTCATGTTTACCTGCATTCATGTCTATAGCCCCACCTAGTGATGACCAAATGTCATGAAAAACGAGCGGGTGAGATCTAAAGCCCTAGGGAGATGGCACATAAGAGTTCAATGGAAAAAACTTTAATCATGATAATAGTTATAGAGGTTTTGTCGTCAAGTCAGATAAATGTGATTTTTCATTTAAATGGCAATTTGGTTCGCACCGAAATGGAATTATCATGTCGGCAATCCTATATTTATGCTTGGCAACCTAGAATAGAACAGTTTTCAAATATTTCTTCAAGCGAATTGGTGAATTTTCATTTCACGAAAAACTTTTTTTTTTGAGATGCAAAAAATTTGCCTTAAAAATTACGCCAGCTACACCAAAACCTTTTCAGCACATTGCCTATCCTTCAAGACCATTGTAATAAAATTTCAAAGAAATCGGGCAAGCGGTTCAGACGAAATCGTCACAGAAAGGTTCACCTATGCTCGGACTACAACGCCACCTAGTGGTGAGCAGCGGCTATCAAAACACAACCAGACAAATTTCCCAGGCCTAAGGAGATAGCACACAAAGTCTGACCCGAAAATATTTAACGGTTTCAGAGATATTCACGTTTGAATTCGCGGCGGCGGCGGTGGCGCGGGCGGATCCGGCGGAGCTGTTTCTCATGAAAACATAAGAGCATCCACTTTGTGGAAATGCTCTAAATATGTACATACCACACTGTGTGCATAATCACATATGCTGTTCACTCAATGTCAGGTTCCACAGTTACCATAAACAGTTACATTTTACAGCTCATTCATGAAAAGCTATGGATCAAAACTGATTTAGTTTTGATACAGGGAGATCTGGTTTAAACACTTTATACATACTTCTAAAAAACCTTGCTCATCAAAGAACTTCCGGGTATAGTTGATAATTTTGGCCCTGGTTATGAACTTCTGTCGGACAGTTTCATTGATAATGAGGTCCAAGTACCGTTTTCTGTATCTTGTCTCCTACAAACAATAATAAATGTCAAATTTGTCACACTCTATCATCCTCAGATTTGTTCAGAGAGACGAGAGAACATTCAGAAAGTCAAATTTGTCAACCTCCCTTATTATCAAAGGTGTTTTCAAAGAACAATCAGAAATGTCAAACTCTCATCCACAGATTTATTTAGAGAGAGAGAACATTCAGAAATTTCAAATTTATCAAACTATCTCATTCCCTGACTGGGAAAGAGAGACAGCAAACAGAAATATCAAATTTTCCAAACTCCCTTATTCTCAGAGTTATTTTGAGAGAGGGAACATCCTGAAATGTCAAACTTTCTAATCTACAGATTTGTAATAGAGATAATATTCAGAAATTTCAAATTTATCAAACCCACTCATTCTCAGGGTTGTTTAAAGAGAGCTGAAGTTCAGAAATATAAAATTAGCCAAACTCTCTCACTCTTGGAGTTGTTTACAGAGATAACCTTCAGCAATGTCAAATTTGCCAAATTCTCTCATCCCCAGATTTGTTCAGAATGGGATACCCTTCAGAAATTTGCCGAACTATGCCATTCTCAAATTTGATTAGAGAGAGATTGAATTAGCCATCATAGTCCGGTGGCTTAAGGCCAGATTTTCACTTTATCGTGACAGAGTGGAATAAAGCACCAAATTTGGCACACGTGTCGTCGGAGGCACCAAGAACAATATCAGAAGGGGTGCCCCCGATTTCGAGGCCCAAGAGGCAATATGTGGCCCATTAGGGCCCCGGGGTCATTTTGGGCCTATAAATGGCAATTTTTATCCCAACGATTTTCAAAACATCATATATTCGCCATCCTTCGGGGTAAGAGTCTCAAAATTTCCACACTTATAGTGTTGGCAAAGGTCTAGCAATAAATGCAAAATAATCCAAGATGGCCGCCATAACGATGTTACAGCTACGTCAGAACCAAAATATGGTCAATTGTTTACGAATTTTCGATCCGAAATTTTTAATATTTTTTTTTATATTTTTTTTCTTGGTGTTAAAGAGGTAAAAGCGTCATTTAAAAAATATTCAGCAAATAACATATTTCGATAAAAGTTATTCAGTAGTTGAAAGCAACTATGGTGAACGTGTTTCTGTGACCTCATTTTTTAATATCACGGGCATTGAAATCACACTTCTGACATTCTCTGAAAAACGTAACAGCACCTGCACTTGGCTCCAGTGCCTGAGATGACGTCAGAAAACGCGCACTGGCATTCCGAGCGTGATGCTTTGCAACGTCATACTCGATCTTAGAACTTCTATCGCACTGTGACGGCTTCTAATGTGACGTCATGGATACCTGATCACGTTATCCGACGTCATCTCAGTCATTTCCCATTTTCATGTTGTTCACTAGACCGAATTGAAGAATCTGACAATATTGATCCCTATATGAAATACGAGATTTCAATACTTGAACATCTTTTGGCAAATGCTGCAAGTGATCATGCTGTTCAGTTTACCCGAACAACTAAAATCACGCTACTACCTCTTTAAGTATACAGTAAACTTATATATATATATATATATAGCTTTATTTACTGAGGGTGACTCTGTCAGTTACAAAACTGTTCTTCCCGGAGGCCCTCGAGAAAAGATATTAATACATAACCAATAATACAATATTCTATATACATTATATAGAGAGATGAGAAGGCAGAGATTAAAGTTGTACAATAAGATGAAAAGACGGCATGAGTAAAGACAGGTTTTTTTTTGGTTTTTTTTTATGCACATGTAGTTTGTTTTATAGTTTTCATGAGTCTGGACTTGAAAGCACTGAGAGAAGGGGCTTCCCTAATATTACTATCAAGGGAGTTCCATATCAGTGCACCTGAATAGCTGAGACTTTGTTTTAGGTAGTTTGTTCTGGGTCTGGGAAGATAGAGCTTATTGTTCTCAGCTGATCTAAGATTTTGGGTGGTAATTTCATTGATATACTTGAATAGAGAATTTAGGTAAGGTGGACAGAGATCATGGGTGATTTTGAACATGAAAACAGCTTTTTGGTAGGTTATTCTCTCATGTACACTAACCCAATTAAGTTCCTTGAAGAGTGTTTCTGTTGGAGTCAGGTAGTGAGATTTCAGAATTATTCTGGCTGCTCTTTTTTGAAGCTTGAAAACTCTATCCAACTGTGTTGTCGTTGCATTCCCCCATATTGTCAGGCAGTAGTCTATGTGTGGAAGAATGTATGCATTGTAATAAGTGACCGATGCTTCTTTCCTGAGAAGGTGTCTGTGTCTGTAGAGGATACCAATTTTTGATGAGATCTTGTGGCAGACAGAATCAACATGATCATTCCAGCTAAGAGTTTGGTCAACAGTCAGGCCTAATATCTTGTCTGTTTTAACATTTTGTAAATCTTTTCCATTGACAGTGATGTGTAATGTATGATCATGCTTTTTTGAGTTGTGTTTAGTTGTGAGAACCATAATTGTTGACTTAGATGTGTGGATGTACATTTTGTTATCATGACACCATCCCTCAATGACTTCCATGTCCAGACCCATGATTGTTTCAAGCTCAGCTAAACTTGTGGCTGTGTGGTATATAGTAGTGTCATCTGCGTATAGATCAATAGTACTTGTCAAATCACATAACAATAAATCATTAACATACATAATAAAGATCAGTGGTCCAAGGATAGACCCCTGAGGAACACCAGCCTTAATAGGGAGAGGATCAGACATGTGATCATCGATAAAAACAAACTGTTGTCTATTATATAAATATGACTTCATCCAGTCAAGTGCTTTGGTAGAAAATTTATAATGTTTCAGTTTTTCTAGTACAATGTCATGGTTCACGGTATCAAAAGCTTTCTTAAAATCTAGTTTGGCACAGCCTACAAGGTGTCCTTTGTCTATGGAGGCTAGCCAGGACTCTACCATTTTGGTTAAGGCACTTTGGCAAGAATGCTTTGCACGAAAACCTGACTGACTTTCGCACAGCAATTTGAAAGTGGATAAATAATTGTAGAGAGAGTCATGGATATGTCGTTCTATTATTTTGGAAATGGATGAGAGCACAGATATGGGTCTATAGTTTTCGCAGAGCTCTGGATCACCAGATTTGAAAAGAGGAATTACCTTGGCTAATTTCCATTTTTCAGGAAATTCATTTTGCTCAATGCTCATGTTTATAATGTAGGTAAGAGGTTCAGCTATTATTTGTGCAGACATTTTTAAGAATTTGGGTCCAATGAGGTCGGGTCCAGTACTTTTCCTTGCATTTAAGTTTATTAGATGTTTATACACTGATTCTACTTTTATTGACGGTATGTCAAACTGGACATTTTCAGGCACCTTATCATTTATAAAATTTATCAGTTTTTCATGTGGGCGACTAGATGGTTGCTGAGTGCTTGTGGGGTTCTGGAGAGTTTTAAGAAGCTGTGTGGGAATATCTGTAAAGAAGTTGTTGATTTCATTTGTGATTTGTCCTTTATCAGTTAAATATTCACTGTTGGTTTTTAGCTGCAAGTAGTCACTGGTTGCCTTGAGTCTGTGAGGAGCTAAATTAATTTTACTGGGATCCACTTCTCTAAGCACAGCCCATATACCTTCAGGTTTATCCTTGTTTGCCTCTATGAGATTTTCAAAATGTTTTTTCTTTGCTTTATGCAGTAAACAGTTGGCCTGATTTCGCAATCTTTTGGCATTTTGGAAATCTTGTTCTGCATGAAACTTATCCCTCAACTTACGAGCCTCTGCTACTTCCTCATCATGCAACCACTGTGGTAGTTTTTTACTTCTGACTCTCCTCTTGCAGAAAGGAGCATGGCTATCTAGGGCCTCATTAAATAAATCTGTAAAGTTTTGAAGGGTTTCATTTGGGTTACTTGTCATCTTTATTGTAGACCAAGGCTTTCCAGCCAAATCTTCTAGAAAATTTTCAGAGTCAAAATTTTTCATATTTCTATACTTAACTGTTGTATGTTTTTGAGAATTGGACCTAGTTTTACATTTACTTTTGTACATGACACATACTGCATAATGATCACTCATTGATAGTTTGGTAACCTTGGATGTTTCAACTTTTGCAGAGTTTGATACATATATGTGATCAATGAGTGATTTAGTTTTCGTGGTCACTCTAGTTGGCTCATTGATTAGTTGCTGCAGTTGGAAGGTTTCTGTGGATTGAAGCCACTTTCTGTTTTTATTTTCTAAAAGATCAAAATTAAAATCCCCTAACAAAATAATTTCTTTTGATTCCGAACATACAATTTCCATCATTCTTTCAAAATCATCTACCCAAGATACCCTAGATTCAGGTCTATATAAAAATCCTATCAAAATTGGTTTTGTGTGTTCTGTTTTTGTTTCGATCCATATAACTTCAATAGTTTTACTTTCTAGGTCATCTCGTCTCACATAAGGTATATCAACATTGACATAGGCTATTACGCCACCCCCATCTTTATTGATCCTGTCCCTGCGCTCTGTTTTATATCCATCAATACTAATTTCCTTTTTAGGGACTTTCTTTTTAAGGAAGGTTTCCGTAAATCCAAATATATCTAGCTCATTTGATGGCAGAGCTAGCAGTGACCGTAATTCATCCATTTTGGGAAGGAGGTGTTGAACATTTAGGTGACCTACACGAAGTCCTTTCGATACCAAACCAAAGACATCAAATTTTGATGAGCGTTTGTAGTATTTAAGTTTAGGTAATTTGAAGTAATCACATGTCTGATCCCCTCTTCTGTCATAATCGAACACATTTGGCAGTGAATCTACGTGAAGGTACTCAAATATATTAATGAACTGCAGGCAATGGAATGATGAAAGATAGCTATATATACAACAGAATTCCAACCAGTCTTTCATGCAAGTATTTACACGGTCTGCAGTCTCCTTAGGGGAGTTGGTATTTGTAACAGCAGAGGAATTATATACAGATAGATTAGTAGACTGGTGGTTTGCTATGTTAAAATATGGAGGTACTGAGTATATAGTCTCATTATCACAGGATGTACATGTATCACATATCATATCTGGCAAAGCACTAAAGCTATTTGAGGTGGATATTGCAAAAGAAAAAGTATTATAAGAAGGCCTCCGGGACATACAATGTATGGTATTCACAGCATCATCACAGATAGAGTTACACTTTGGTTGTGTCTGGTGAATATGAACATTTGTAGCACTAGTTTTGAATTTCAAAGTTTCGCTGAGAGTATTGTCATGCGGCACCTCTTGAGAGGAAGAGTTTTTATTTTCCTTGCCAGTCTCTCAATGATTCGGACAGTTCTTGACTTTATGCCCGAGAAGTCCACAGCCTTTGCACGTTACAGGGTGTCGGTGCCAACATTGATCTTGAAGATGATTGGATTCACCACAACGGTGACATCTTGGTTGGGTGGGGGTCATTCGCATCATGTTGGTAGGTTTTCCAAGGTGTTTGTTTGGGATGATGTTGACATATGAATTTACGGCCCTTAAAAAATAATCATATATAACTGACTCAGATGGCACGGCAGCCCCTGACTGACCTTTGCCAAACTGGGTCAAGTTGGACGAGATCCTTATTTTGCAATAAATTCGTTGGGGCTACCATACAATGAAACCCGTGACTGCACAATGCATAGCTACCAAGAGAAATGTGTCATACTACAGGCCTGGAAATAATTTTTTCATACCTGCCTGACAAAATGACAGGCACCAGCCATTTGGTACCGGTCATTTTAAATGGTGTACCTGTCATATATGTTAATAAGCAAAACTGAACTACAAAATGTAACAACAATAGTAATAATTTGTCAACTTGTGTTAAAAGTTAAAAATCAGCTTTAAATGGTATCAATTCATCTTGAGAAATATTATACACTCTCCTTGTTGAATGTTCAAATGGTTACTCAGGATTCCCAAGAAGGTATATGGTGTTAAATCATTGGCAAAGAAAAAGAAAAAAAATAAATGTTATAGTTGGCATACAAGATCAGTCCACTTCCGAATTATTTGCAAATCCGCAATTTTGATTGTTCACACTATTAACCTGTTGTTGTTAGTCAACGATGTTTTAGTGCAGCAAACTGTGCTCTCTAAGAGTTTCCAAAACATTCTGCCTAGTTGTCCAAGTGTTGAAATCAATTAATAGGAGTTAATTTTGGGTTGCAACAACTTTTTTAGATTGAGAATCGTATTTTTCACAAATTGTGCATCAAAATGTATGACGTCATGAAGACTTGTGCTCAAGAAAATGTCAAAGAAAACGCGGCCACATGCTCGTCTGTCAACATGTTCAACAGAAACTGGCAAGTTTGAGAGAAAATAAAATCATGTTAATATTATTTTCTAAATTCAGCTGACAGGTTTCTTCACAAGGTTCTTAATTAGTGATAAAAATGAATTTCAGAGAAACTGGTGTCGGACAAAATGACCGACTCAAAAACAGTTGTGCCTGTCAACATACTATTTCGTGTCGGACAATGTCCGTGACCGGCCCCTTATTTCCAGGCTTGTACTAATATAGCGTTAGACTTCCATCTACACATTTTTGAATATGTTATTCGAGATTCCTGCTGCTGAAGAAGAAGTGGCGGCGCCAATGCGAAAGCTATGGCCTATTAAAGAGGGCCAGTGCCGATTAAAGAGATTCCGTTTTTACATGAGCTGAGAAATAGGCAGCTGAAACGGGCGCATCCTCTGGGAATCTGAACAGGGGCGCGGCCTCGGATGTGAAATATGTAACCGAAAATAAGCATGGGTTGCCTGAACTGTGACAATATCTAATATTATCAGTATAAACAAATGAACTGGTTTATGGGATATGCTGTGTTTGAAGCTGCGGATAATAATGTGCATGTTTTGGCCAGATTGATCGGAGAAAGAGACATCGTTGTATTAAAGAACATTGCTATTGCAGTAAGATGACGCGTAAGAATGCATGAAATGCTACCAAGATCATTGCTCGTAAAAGAATTACATGGATACAGGGTGTAGCATAAAATATTTTATGGAGGATATCCTTAGTTATGGGCAATCTGGTATCTGGCCGTGTAATTGTGGCATGCTCGTAAGTAGCTTTTTGGCAAGGAATAACTGCGCAGGATCGAGTACTGCAGTCAAGTTGTGCGCATAACTGATAGCCGGTTGAAATGCAAGAATGCTTTGAAGGAAATCAACTGTGATGATGAGATGAGGAATATAGCCTATGTTTATGTATACTATGATTGTCTTTTTTGAATTTGGTGCTTATACTGTTATATGGATATGGAATAGGTCTTTGGATTATGGACGCGGATATTCTTTAATGGACGACGGTTGAATTATGAATGACGGACTAGACGCTTGTATATCTTACTGGCACACTGACCAGTGTTACTGAGGAAATATCTATATACTTGTCATGCGCGCTTGTATACTTTCAAGGAAGATTCAGCAAGGGACGGCGTCAGAAGAACAACAGACAGGGTATTGGGTGCGGCGAGCGACTGAGCCAAGGGGCTAGAGACCTGAAATTGTAACCGCGAGTGTTTGTCAGGAATAAGATTGTTCCGAAATATGTTTTGATCTGAACAGAATGTCATTTCGAAGGCAGGCAACTACTAACTGACTCACTAATTTCAACCACGGTCATACTATCATAAAGAAAGACGTTATGATTTGCCAGTTTTTGACTCCAATTTTCCACAGCAAGCACTGCTTGACCGTGATATGGGTAAGATGTGCTGGTCATTCTTGGTTCATCCACGAGGATCCGAAAACCGCCAAACCCAAGGTACCAGCAACGTCGAATACCCAATATCGGATACCCAATTTGGAGAAAGAAAATTGATTTTTCCAGGAATACAAGCCGGGTATTGACATAGGCTCTAGCTTTATTCAAGCAAATGTGATGGTGAGCCTGTGATACAACTTTTGTTAAATTCTATCAGGCAGCGGAGAAATGCCCTGCCGGGCACGACGACTTTGCAAAATTGTCCGAGCCAATGAGAGACTGCAAGGGTTACCTTTTTTGCGGCGCGAGGTTTCACCCAGCATGCATTTCAGTTTATGAATTTGTCTTCTGGAAATGATGCTTTCATAGTTCTTGAGTCCAATTGAATCCCATGCATAACCATATTAGTTGATGGGGAGTAGGTCTTAGCATGTTTGATTGGAATGCCCAAAAACTCACACAAGTAAGTGAAAGTGTTGAGAGATATAGAACAGTAGCTAGCGCCATTTGCACCGACGAACATGAAGTCGTCCAGTATGTGGATGACATCTGATATGCCGAATGTTGTAGCCATAACCGATTGCAGAGAATGACCTGAGCTCTTTAATATCTTACAGGATGCAGAGCATCCCATCGAGAGGCACCGATACGTAAATGCGGAAGGCATCATCTAAATAGATTTTTGCCATCAAGCTTTAGTGACCATGTTTTTGAACTAATGTCTACGTATTCAACATATCAGTTTCTGTTGAATCGCACCGTTATTAGACAAGGCAGATTTTCCAGGGTAAGATAAATCGTGAATCACCCTAAAAGTATTAGGGGGGATCTGGTTCAATGTCTTCACTCAAATGGTGACAGCCAGTTTTAATGCTGGAGGAAGCTGGAATACCGGAAGAGAACCTCCTCCGGCCCGTCGGCAAGTAACTGACAAACCTTCACACATGCAACAGCGAGGCTCGAACCCGTGCCGGTTCAGCGGTGTGAGGCTTGCGATCACCAGTGATGCGCTTTAGAGACCTCGGTCATCAAGAGCCCCTAAAAGTATTAGGTTTCTTTCTGGGGACTAAGCCTAAGTTTTAGCAAACCTTATTGTCAAAAGAAAGAGTTTAGAAGGGACCAGCAACTCGACCTTTCGACATCTCTTTGTATAATTTAGCTTCTACGATTGCAGGGTTTGCCATAGCAGATGAACGATTACGCGAGACAGTAAAGGCTTCTCGAGTGTCAAATATCGAAACCGTTTGTGAAACTTGAAACAAGTAAATCTACCTCAGGGTAGTTACTTAGCACAGTTTTAGCGTGATTCCAACCGGTGTTGGAAGAGCACTTTGCCGCTGGATTTACACATGCTAATTTAAATGTAAGGAGCCGGGAAGAATCCAATTGGCAACATTTGATGTAGTTCACAACCGTGGCATGTACGATAACCTGCAGTTTCATCCTTTGAAACAGATTTGTTTTTAGGGCCGATAATCAGCATTAAGGATGGGGCGCTGGTGGCCATATTGGATATCTATAGAAAAGAAATAGCCAATAACCTTCATGCGTGCTTGATCGAGTCAATCATAACAGAGCTACATGTACAGAAACCTCTCAATGGATTTATAAATATATATGATATATATTAGCATATATACAAACACACATACATGTGTATAGCAATAATACCATTATTGGTGACGCTCTGGCGGCCATATTGGATATCCAACGGGAAATAAAGTTTCCAATTATCGTTATTATTTTCTTCTTGAGTCAGTCAGGCTCGTAGAAAATCAATCTCGTGTAAAACGGCGATTCAAGCTGTCAAATAGTCGCCAACAGGGGGCTACAGTATGTATTATGGCGGCCATATTGGATTTATGCAAATTAAGGGCCTTCCACCTCCGGTAGAAATGGGCACCCCTTCTGAGATCATTCCTTATGCCCAAATGAGCCTCTCTGCAAAATATGGTGCTTTATTTCAGTCAGTCACGATCTTGACCTTAAGCCACCGGACTATCAGAAGGATTGTAGCGAATGAACCTTCTGAATCACTGACATTACTGACCCACCAAATGGACCGAACAGTCTAACAGATTTGTCCCCAATGAAAGCCATCTTCATTCAGGTTCATGGTTGGTAGATGAATGTTTCTTTATGGTCAGGATTTTATATCTGCGTATGAATTCACCAGTCATGGAGATAAATATATATAAATTTTTTCAGTGCGAGAGAGATGATAATTTAGCAGTCGGTCTTATAAAGACATTTTCAGACCACTGCTTTCGAAGGTTAGAAAGCTTACCTTGTCCTTCACCCCATAGTATAGATGAGGAAGTTGATGTAAACATGGGGCCAGAAGCTGAAGAAATTTAGGTATTATACTCAATTCTCCCTTCTTCGTTTTACCTGAAACACGATTAAATATATGTGGAAAAAAAATGCAAACAGAAAACCAAGCAATGCACTGAGAAACTCCCAGCACCGGGGGTATCTACATATGAGCCTGGTTAAGGTACAGTTGCATTCTTTATCTTGGTAATGAGTAAGCTGTGATGGTTTCGCAAAAATTAAAGATGGCTACCAAAGTTTCCAACCAATCGGGTCCAGATTCAATAGGGTTATGGGTCACAAGCTTATGGATGTGCACTGCACGTTTGGTGTTCCTAGGGTAAGTCGATCTAAAGAGATTTTGGTGACGAGAAAGTTGTGATGGACAGACAGATGGACAGATGGATGTGCATGATGATGACAAAACCCAGAAACATTTATGTTTTACAGTAAATCTGCTGACAGTCTACATGACCCACTTAGAATACAGTCAGTAGTAGCAATAATTATACAAGACAACAATCTTTCAAGACAGAACAAACTATACCCTATTTCATCTAATTTTTCGAACAGTAATTTTAAACTAAGAGGAATAAAACCATCTTTATGTGAACTCTGCAGATGCCAGAAGTTTTGTCATCTGAATAATTAGAAGAAAAAGGGTAAACATGCATTATGTTCAGGGTATGATGTACAGTGACAGCAGGCACTGAATTTTAAAGGAATCCATTTTTAACATATTCGATATATTTCGGGTTTTTCAATTTCAGTGAAATCTGCGCCAATGGAGATAACTGTATCAAAACCCATACCTGGCATTTCTCGCCAAGGGAGATAACTGTATCAAAACCCATACCTGGCATTTCTCGCCAAGGGAGATAACTGTATCAAAAACCCATACCTGGCATTCCTCGGACACCCAATATGTCTCCTCTCTTTAACTTCTCGTTTACTTTTATAAATTCTTCATCTGTGGAATAATATCTGTCAAATAAATAATTTGGTTTCTCATTAGATAGATAATATTCACATGCAAGTTCATGTAAACTTTTGAACAAATACATTCACTTAAAATCAGACTGCCTTTGAGCAGACTACACATGGATTTGAACTATAGCAAAATGTGTATGGAACACATGTCCACAGGAACAGATATGCCCTGCCATGCACACAATCCATAATGTAAGCAGTTCCATCTAGTTTGACAGCTGAAGGTACATGTATATCAAAATACAAAATGTGTTCTTTCACTCCTCAAGACAATCACATTAAAAACAAATCTTATTACACTGCTGAAACATATAATTTTGTCTATCTATTTGGATGCTAGTAGGTCATATGATTCGATTAAGATTGATATTATTTCTGTGTAAAATGTAACAGACATACATTTCAAGATTCACTGACAGTATAGTTACAAGTATATGAGCTGCCCAGGTTTACCTTTTGTAATTCAGTGGTATACTATCATTGATTCTTGATTTGTGAAATTTTGAAATATCTAACGTGGAACATCGGGTGAATACGATCTTCATCTATTGACAGCAAAATCAATAGGCTTCTTCGGGTGCTCATTAGCAATACCGGTACACATTTAAATTACACATTGGCAAAACTTTACTCAGGATATCGACTGGACAGATATAAGTATTAGGGAAGAAATGAAAGTACTCAAAGTACTGATGTCTGGATCGCCAATAATGGATTTAAAGTTTCAAAACGTTTCAGCTGGCATGTTTCAGCCGATAGCAGATGTATGGATAAATGTGGAGATTTTCTCTAAGTTGTGGACGAGTCTGTTTGGGAAATCACAACTGGAACACAGAGTTTAGTCTTCAAGTAAGTGAATTTGTGAAGGCGGCTCACTTCGAAATATGCCAGGTCTTCATGGTAGCAAGAAACTATCTACAGTAATATGCTTAAAAGTGGATCGTCTGCGTCAATGTCTTCTACCAGTTTTTGCGAGCAGATTTTCATAGTTCATGCAATTCTATTGTGACAAAACGACAAATACGCGAGGAGACTGGATAGTTTTGTGTATCACAGATATTTGCAAGAGCTGCATGAGTTTGCGTTAAGTCCCCAAGATTACTTATATATGCCTGCATGGTGTTTATAGTAAATTTGTTTGTTGACAACGATAGCGCTGGAGAGACAATTTGTGCGAAAATTCCTGTTGTTGTTGCTGCACGATAATTGCGTATATAATTTAGTTTGAAAAAGTTTGAACACAACCAACAACAAAACTTTTCGAAAGCGGTACCTGAAAAATTCTGTTGTTTCCGCTTTCGAAAAGTTTTGTTGTTGTTCAAACTTTTTGAAACTAAATTAGGCCTATATTCGGTGAGCAGTCAGAGTCCCCCAGGCCCAGAATACATAAATTTGCACTGGACAGGGTCCGGTCAAGTTCACAAGACGAGAAAAATGTAAATACTATTGTTGTTGCTTCGACACATATCTCCTCTGAAAATATATTCCATGCAGTATGCGTACACATTAAAATAGTAACGAACGCCGACTTCACGGGAAAGAACGCGACTACGAGTGTTGAAAACTGGGGTCTTCATAATCCCAGAACCTGAACCTGTCAAGTGCGACACTCAGATCAAGGATCGAGGAACATGATTTGCAACGTCTGCTCGGCGAACACAGCAACATTAACAGGGATGTTCGCACAAATTGTCTCTCCAACGCTATCGTTGTCAACAAACAAATTACGAACTATAAACACCAGGCATATATATTATAAGTAATTTGACTTACCGCAAACTCAGACAGACGCAAAAACGCAGAGACGGCAAACACCACGAGGTGAGCAGCTTACCATATTACCAGGTCATCAATTTACATTTACAACAGTCTACGGTGACAGCACAGCGCTGGCATGAGTTAGCTATAGTGGGCGCTGAGAACCGGGTTTGAGCCGATTGCGCGGAACCAGACAATACAAAGAACAAAAAATAGTCCACGGATACAAGCAATGCCTGGGCGAAGAAATAAATATGAAATACACTCAAATTCAGATTTCGTTTTATTTCTACTTAACATGAAACGATTACGACTGGTTTTTTTCTTCACTTTCTGGTTGATACCCTGATATATGACAAACACAAAGTGAAAATCACTGGCGGATTGTTACAGGTCAAGTCAGGGTCATTGCATTATAGTGCACGTACACATTTTCAGATATTTCGTGAGTGGCAGCATAGTCTGGTCGACACCGCTATGCGGTGGCGATCCAGACAAAAATGGATAGAGGAGTCAAAAACATAATACCCCTTCCACTCGTTGGCGGGGCATAAAAAGAAATTCAATGGCTGCCAGCTGAATTTCTGAAACCCAGAAAGGGACACGTTTGTAGTCTATTGCAGTAGGTGACAATCTGATTAAACTTAAGATTGTATTGTAATTGCTATACATGTACAACTTGTTTATTCTCTTATGACAAATATAAACTGAACTTACTTGGCATTTGCCATAACTTGGATTTTCACCCCTTCTCCTCTCAGGTCATAGAAAATCAGTTTAGTGCTGGCTTCCCTCTTTGCATGGATACGCCCTGTCATATTTCAGAAGAAAACATGCTCCAGTTGGAAAACTATCAACATATAAAATTATATTTTGTTTATGAAAGGCCAACATGTTTGTTTGTTCTTTGGTCTCAAATATACAGCGAGAATGAGGAAACAGAAAATCAGTGGGATCTTTTTAAATCAGAAATATGATTTTACATATAAATCCCAATCACGTGGAGTTTACAGATTTTACATTTATAAACTTGTTTTAAATCGTGAATTAACAGAACACCTCACCAGCAACACTGACTTCTATTTCCTCCAAAACAGTCCCCACATCCACATTTCGATATTTTTCTATGAATTCTTCCAATGATAAGGAAACATGGAACTTGTGAGGGTATGGGTTTTCTCCCTCTGCTTTGAGTTCTGCCACTTGAGCACTTCGAAGTTTGAAGTATTCCTACAACAATATATAAATGATGTGATGAATGATACAGTATGACACAGTCAATAGTCAACGTCAATATGCAATGACAGAATAATACAGATTAATTGGACAACAATTATAATTGTAATCTCCGAGATCAGAAACAACATTCATGGCCAAAAAAATGTCCATTTTAGTTGTTATGAACCTTAAAAAAAAATTAAGGTAGGAAGGCAAGAATATTTTTCATTTTATTGAGCTAAAGTAAATAATTCATTTGTTCTTGTTCATCGCTGTATCATCAGAATTATGCAGCAACAATTTTTCCTGAAATGTGGATGAAAAAATTGCCAGGGCTTTAGATTAGGCTAATTTGGGCACACTCTCTATTCAGCATGACAAAAAATTTTGGACAAGGAAACATGCTCAAATTAGTGAAAATAGTCCCCAAATTCTGGAAAATAGCACATCCTAATTTGGGCACCACATTTAACGGTGTATCTACGGTATAATCTTTAAAAGCCCTGATTGCATAACTTGATTTATGGAAATGTGCTGCAAACATAATTTGAGCATTTATTAAAATGGACTCCATGAATATCTTTAATGCTGGTTCATGTAGCAACAAGCGGTCAGCATATTCAAGCCATCATCCGAACGCATGGCACGATCATACGTAGAAACTTCTGCTCGTAGCCATGCGGTAACGGGTGCTATCTGTGTGTAATAGGGCGTTTCCCAAATGGTCACATCCGACTGGTCCCGTTACATCCGACATCGGTGCAATCACATTCATACAACGAAGACACACCTCCAGAAAGCGATCGATTGAAATGATCCCATGGTGGACCTCGAAGTGCCCCCATCACAAAATAAAAAGCATATCATTTTCCTGTGGTCTGCCACCGATTTTATTTTGTTTTCAAATATGTTAGGCCGTTTGTAAGATGATTTTTCTTAAGATAAACAAAGAAGCATGCTCCACTAGAGTGAGAAATAAAATAGCTAATTCGCACAACTTCGTTTTGGTCTCGCGTAGACTCCCCCAGTCTTGCGCCTCGTGAAACTGACACGTCTGTGAGAAATATTTGAATACAGATAATTCCATTGGCTCGTTTAAATGGGGCCGACATTTGACCTCATGCTTTGGGAATAACTTTCGAACTGGATTATCTCCCTCTAGATAGATGGCGCCGTGTGAAATACATGCCGAATCACAGCGACAATCTAAGGGTAGTGTTAAGTGAAACGTGAAATGCCCTTAGCAAGCTAAGATGATTCAAGCGGTCTATCATCAATACATACATTAGGGTCAATGGTTTCTTCAGTCACAGTTGTTTTCTGATGTTCTGTAGGCTTACTCTCCACCGCGACCTTCTCTGTCCTCTCCTTGGCCTTCTTCTCATTCTTGAGGCGACGCTTAAGCTCACTGAAAATACAAACACGGGCTTAAATAAAACCTGAACAAATGATGAACTTCCCACCATCACAATACATCATGATCTGATCTCTCAACCCTGTGCCTTGTTACATCATGATTGAAAGGTATTCAGTGGCAATATGAGAAACAATTTTCGTTTCAAGCAGACATAATAAGTTCCCTCAGTTACCAATCAGTAATGCGGAGGCCAATGTTGTAGCAAAACTAACTTTGCCCCAGCAGTTTTAAACATTGTAAGATGGGGCATATTCAATGCAACTAGAATTTTTGCCAGAGAAGGAATTCTAATTGTAGGGGCTGTAATAATGTGAGCGATTATTAAGCGTTCTATTCTCCCAGCATGCCCAGTGACCATTTCATCCAATTACCACATAGAGTATGCAAAATGGTCGACCAATGATATTAGCATCCAATTGTTGCGTCAATCTTCACTAAAGCTTTCACAACAAGAGAAGGGTGTTCTGCTTGGTGTTCAAGATGGGAGAAGTGATCTCCCTTTGTTCCCAGGATGTGATCATGATGTTACAGTTGGAGGTCTCCAACATTTAAACTTTCACCAATCTATCATTGCAATTCTTCTGACTTGACCTTCTAGGATCAGAGAATTTGACATGAAAGATATTTCAAAGTGAACCACTTCAGAGTTCTTCGAAATATCACTTCAGGAACCACAAATACATATCCACTAAATTAGCAATAGGGGCTTACACACAAGCAAGATCAGATTTGAAATCGCGTGAGGACACATGTCACAGAGATCACAGAGACAAACCACAATATATTGCATTTATCGCAAAATGATCTCAACACATCAATTCTCGGAAGGAAACTCCAAATCAATATAAGTCATACCTTGATTTATTCCTCAGTATAATTGACGAGGCCAATGGTGGGAATAGATGATGTTTAACCAACAGGAATTGTGGGATAGCAGCCTGAAGAACTCGACTACCCACAAGGGCTGTGATCTTGCTTGTTAGCATTCTCCCCCAAACTTAGCTACATGTGTCCTTAAACACTCCCTAAACTTACATCTATCATCTAACTCTTCACCACCTAGCCAAAATATAAAGAGTAAACTTTAAAAGTCTTAAGTTACAAGGGAACATACAATGATTGTACTCAAGATTTGGGCTGTGAGAGCCAAACTCACGCAGTTCTCACTTGAATTTTTTAGAGGAACAATTTATCTCTAAAGTAGATCCTACAATATTTGTATGGTACAGTCTAACATACACATTTAGTCCTTCTGATTAAATAGAGTGGAGCCCGGGCAGCACTCCCAGAAATTCCCATCAATAATAGGCTGTATGATATGAATATAATGTGACTGACCACAGTACTGTCTATTCCAGATAATATTTTAGTTGATATTTCGGAGACAATTGTACAACATTGAAAATTCACACAGTATATAAACTAAAACATACTAATTCCATATTTCATTAAAATTTGTTGAGAACTGACGGAAATCGCCAATACCTACCATGTTATTTTGGGAACATGATGATGTTGATCTGCCAATGTTATAGCATGCAGGCTTGACGTCCGGACGTCCAAAATTAACCCACAAATGTCCCATCTAATTTTTGTTTTCACGATTTATTGAGAACTACTGGGAGGATTTTCTTGATAATTTGGAATGAAATTATTACTTTTTAGATTATCTACTGTGTGATGATTCAATGCCATCCAATTTGTCTCCTAAATATCGCCGAAAACATCTTGGATATATTATGTGGGGCAGACAGAAATTTTTTGCAGGTTACGATCCCAAACTTCCAGTTCCCATTCATAATTCATTATTGAGGGTCCAATTTTCATTAGTGATTTTTGATTTAGTGATCACTCACAAAATAGAGGTTTATTAGCATACAATTCAATACCCAGCTATGCAGTCACATCGGTATCGAGGCTCTCCGAAGCTTTTTCGATGAGTATTTCCTTCAGAAATGCTTTCAAATTGAACAACAACACTTTTGTGTTTTTTTTCATTTGCGTTTGGGGTGTCAGATGTTTTGTCGCTCATTCGTTTTCCGGAACTTAATTCTAGATGCAGCAATACTGACTGGATAGGATCATGTGATTGAAAAGAGTACTGAAAGTGGGCGGAATGTGGTCTGCTGTGAAAGATGGTCAAGGTTTCACCTTTGGCTCAAAAAGAAACCATGATGTTGAGAAGATGAACTACCATGCGCCACAGAATCCACAGCATGTCATGTCACCGAGCGTTGACTATAACATGCTAGACTGTCACTTCTGTCCAAACCATAGTTTATTGCAATCCAACCTATGCAACCTAGTTGTGATAATTTCTGGATTTATACAAAGTAAATGGAACTATTATTCATCATCATTATTATATCATGATCATGGTACTTCTGAGCCAAGGTGATTATAATTTAGTTTATTCAGACTAAGGTGGTTGCTTATAAAAGATTTCCTATTCATTAGCCTGGTATCAACTTTACTGTGTACAGATATACTGATAAACTGAAATCAACCGTGCTTAAATGACATCCGCTGTGATCTGCTCAATCCAGATCCATCAGACAGCCTGATGAGAATTTCAGAATGTAAGGCCTACTTTACCTCATGTGGATCGGGTTTGAATCAGGATTGATGTAGGAGTATGGCCATATACACAGGGGGAGTCAAAACAAGTGTTCCCTCGTGGTGTTTTTTGCCTTCATTCCAAGTTATTAACTTATTGTGTACATGAATTAAACACAAGAAAGGTTACATGTACTTCAGCTCTGTACTACACTATTTCTTCTAATTTTTCGAACAGCATTTTTAGACTTAAAGGTTATACCAAATGACTTTATACTACTTTGCATTACAACATACCCAGTAGTATTCCAAACAACAAATTAGTATTTTTTTCTTGAATAATGTCGTCGAAGTGGGTTTTAGAACACGAATAGCACACATGTGGGAGAAAACGTATTGGAGCCATGACCTCTGGTGCATGATGTCACAACCTGATTACGATTGCGCCGTAAACGTCATAGTCTATGACGACGGGCGTTGTTACGAAAGATTCACCCAACTGTGGCAGTTCTAGCGTGATATCGCTGACATTTTGACGTCACAACAGGCATTTCAGCGAAATCGTAATCAGGTTGTGACGTCACAGGTCAAGCGGTCACAGCTTTCGCTGTTTTGAAAGGGGCGTGAAATTGTTGCACTTTACTGCTGCTATTTCCAACCTTGGGGAGTTTGAAAACATACAAAAATGTAAAACAAGTCTATATAATCACCTCTACAACAATTTAGCACAAAAAAGTAGCAGATTTTGAGATCATTTTGTATAACCTTTAAAAGCAGAAAAAAACATCTTTATGCCAACCGAGGCTAAATACTGTGGTATGGATATGTTATTTATCCCAAGAACTGAAGATAGCTGCTGACATTTGTAGAATGTTAACAGTATTTCTCTCCGCAAATGCCTTAGGTGAAGTTTTGCCATCTGAGTAATTAGAAGAAATAGGGTATATGCACTCTCGATACGTTATATTATAGCTGAAATATTGCTGAACGTGACATTAAACCTTAACTAGAGGTTTGCGGCTCCGGCATGAAGCCTATGCTGGTTGTTTTTTTAAGCAAAATCATACGTCCCCCCACCCTCCCACCTTGCCTTGAGTGGGCACATTATTTAAGGGAAAGTGCTATAAAATGAATGTAGCAATAAGTGTCCTAAACAAAGCTGCGCATCTAAAAATATTAATTGCAAAGATGCGATTTTCGTTGTTGCAGTAGTTCAGTGAGTCAGGATTTATATAACAATGAGTGACTTGCCGACACCTACAGTGTCCAACCAATGTGAAATACATGTAATTGTGAAGCATCAATTATTTCGAAACTGATCACAATATATAGGAAAGATGCAAAACATACAAGAGGCACACCTATAATATACATGTTGTACTGTATAGAAGTTTCATGCATCTGGGTCATTCCATGAAATGGGGGTACCCAAGTGTGACATGCAAACCAATTTTGAAAAGTGTCAATTCCTGGCTGCACTAACTCAGGGATAATATTGATATACAGAGATTCGGAAAACATAAGAAAACGGATAATATTCCACAATTTGGGAGAAAAATAAAAAAATGAAGTTGCGCGTGTAACGAGGACACGAAACTATATGCAAAATTCACCACATAACACGTTAATTTAAGTGTCAAATAGAATAAAAACATGATCAAATTGTTAGAATATTTAATCCTATTCTTAGTCAGCATATTTAGTGGCATTGACTGCCTCAATCCAATCAAGTGGTGCGTGTAACATTGACACCAAAAATGGCTTCGTGTCCTTTCGCATACATCATGTGAAATCACCATACTAGGTCGCCATCAAACTCTAGACTTTACCATCAAACTGATCAAGGCACATGAACATTTTATATGTAAGACTGGTCTTAGTTTAACTTACTTTCTTCTGGAATCAACATTTGTTTGTCACACATATAACGAAGTGGCAAACGTAACTGTTCAGGACGCGAAATAGCACAATACTACTTAACCGCTATTTTTTGCAATTGCCCCATTATATGGCCCCTGCTCTGAAGTGGCTCCACCAGCCATGTCACAAATATTGGGTTCCATTGCTGCACATTGTAATTCATACCAAAAAAAATAATAAGTAAAATGCAAGCCGAGGGTGGCGCGTGTAACACATGAAAGTGGACACGAAAGTGAGACATAAAAGTATATTCCAACTACAGCTATTAAGGACACATCGAAATCCTGTCATATTTGGATCGATAATAGAAAAGATTAGCCCAGCTCAAGAATACTTTTGAATGACCACTGAATGACCTTTTTGTGGTGACAGGTAAGAGGTAAAGTAAGTAACAAAAGAGGACACCAAGCGTTACACGCGCAACCTGAATTTTGAGGGTTTCATGCATCCAGAATCTGCATTTAAGGGTGACTGATATGAAATAAACTAAAATAAATTGAAAGACATGAGTCAGATCGATACTTTAAGTTGTTTTATTGGTAAAATTTATTAACAATTCATGCACACAGTGCAAACAAAAGCATCAATGTTTGCAATGAATGTCACATTTTTGGGGTCCGTAGGTGTCCTCATATGCTGACACCAATGGTCCTCTAAAAGTAATGGGCGTACATATAACTAAGATGTTATCTTATGTATATCTCCTTGTATCTGGCATTAAATAGGAATAAATGTTTTTCAAATTAGTGTAATATTTTAGAAAATTCACTGGTTTTAAGTTTGATTGCTTAAAGGTGACCCCATTTCATGGAATGACCCATCTGCCTTCAGTAGTTTCCAAGATATGGAGTGAACAGACAAACAAGCACATTTTGCATAGACTCACACAAGCACTAGCTCACACCAAAACCTAATTAGATCACAAGGTCATTTCAATGAAGCTTCCATCCAAGTTTGGTGAAATTTCATCCAGTAGTTCCACATATCTTGTAGACAAGAGTAGTCCTTTACATACATGCAACAAAGATGGACATCAGAAACAGATGGATGCATGCGTGCTCACCAAAAAAACATAATCAGATGCGGAGGCCATTCCAATAAAGATTCCATCCAAGTCTGGTGAAGTTCCGTCCAGTAATTCTCCAGATACTGACCAGGCTTGTCTATACATGTAGAAGTAGATGGACAGGCGGACGGACAACAGACCCGGACGAACGCATGCATGCATACCGAAACCTAATCAGATGAGGAGCCTATTGCAATGAAGCTTCCATCCAAGTTTGGCGAAATTCCGTCAGGTATTTCTCCATATATCTTGCAGAAAAGGCCTGTACATGTATATACATGTACAAATAGACGGACGGACGGATGGATGGACACGAATGAACGCACACACACCAACACCTAATCAGATGAGGGGGCTATCTCAATGAAGCTTCAATCCAAGTTTGGTGAAATTCCGTCAAGTAGTTCTCTAGATATCTCACAGACAAGGTCTGTATATACATGTACAATTAGATAGACGGACAATGGACATGGATGAATGCACACACACACACATCAAAACATAATCAAATGAGGGGGCTATCCCAATAAACCTTCCATCCAAGTTTGGTGAAATTCCGTTCAGTAGTTCTCAAGATATCTTACAGACAAGGCCTGTATATACATGTACAATTAGATGGATGGATGGATAATGGACACGGATGAATGTATACAAACACCGAAACCTAATCAAATGAGGGGGCTATCCCAATGAACCTTCCATCCACATTTGGTGAAATTCCGCCCTGTAGTTCTTCAGATATCTTGCAGACCATGCAGACAGGGACTGTATATACATGTACAAGTAGATGGACAGACGGGCGGACACCCGACATGGACGAACGCATGCACATACACCAAAACCTAATCAGACGAGAGGGCTATTCCAATGAAGCTTTCATTCAAGTTTGGTGAACCTCCGTCGAGCAGTGCAGATATCTTGCAGACAATGCCTGTATATACAAGTACAAGTAGATGGAGGGCCGGACGGACACCGGACACGGACGAATGCACACACACACACACCAAAAATTTATGAAGGGACTAGCCCAATGAAGCTTCCATCCAAGTTTGATGAAATTCCGTCCAGTAGTCCTGAAGATATCTTGCAGACAAGGCCTGTATATACATGTACAAGTAGATGAACGGACGGACAGACACGGCTGAATACACGCACACACATCAACACCTAACCAAATGAGGGGGCTATCCCAATGAAGCTTCCATCCAAGTTTGGTGAAATTCCGTCCAGTAGTTCTCACGATATCTTGGAGACAACGCCTGTATATACATGAACAAGTAGATGGACGGACACCGGACACGGATGAATGCATGCACACAAATCAAAACCTAATCAAATGAGGGGGCTATCCCAATGAAGCTTCCATCTAAGTTTGGTGAAATTCCGTCCAGTAGTTCTCAAAATATCTTGCAGACAAGGTCTGTATATACATGTAAAAGTAGATGGACAGACGGATACCGGACACGGATGAACACACACCAAAACCTAATCAAATGAGCGGGCTATCCCAATAAAGCTTCCATCCAAGTTTGGTGAAATTCCGTCCAGGAGTTCTCAAGATATCTTGCAGACAAGGAAAGGGGACGGACAGACAGACAGACAGCACAAACACTAGATGTCTCCCCCCAAAATAGTTGGAGGAGACATAATTCTCTCTCTGGTATGTTTTATTTATAAACAAAAATATACCGGTACATATAATGTGCATAAAGTGGTGCTCATGAAAGGAACTCCGTGGATACAAATGTACATAATTTAACAAAACCACAGGTGGACATATTTTTCATAGGAGAAATAAAATTAGCCATAACTAAACTCTTTAAATTAAATATTTATATTAAACTAACCTCTGGTTTTCCATTTCCTCAAAATGAAGGAGGCTGTCATCAAATATTAGTTCCACTTGGTCAGTTCCATAGATAATGTAACATGTCAGTGACATACATATATATGTAAAAGCCAAGTAGTGATGCAATATGCAGAAACAACTAAACCACAATACGATTCAGACTTTCTGACCAATGACCCAGTTTCTTTCCAGAAATGAAATGCTCGTGTAATCTATGAACAGAAATTGCACATTTTGAAAACTGATATCATCACACTTTACCATATACTTTATCAACAACTTGAGTTCAATTGACGATACACCGAGATACACAGTAGACAACATGGTTAAACCCCGAAAATGAGAAAGGTGAAGAATATTCTAGGAAATAAATATGGTCATGTGTAATTAAAGAGAAGCTAAGGAGATAATCATAACATTCAGCTGATCAATGACATCATGGGCGTCGCCAGGATTTCTTGAGAGGGGATCGTTTTGTATATGCTTATTCATTAGAGAGCCCAAAACTTTGATGTCCAACATAGGAGAATAACATATATTTGGGCACTGAAGGGGGAGTCATTCGCACCAAATGACCCCCTACTAGAGGCGCCCTGGGCATGATAGGAATGGGATCATTTTATTGAAAACAGGGCGAGTGAGTGAACACTGTACCAGCCATTTCCACCTCAGTCGTACTGCTCGCACAGTTGTTCTTCCCTCCACCAGGAAATTCTTGCATGTGCAGTCTGGGGACCAGTATGCTGTATGGACCTTACAGCTCTATCCGGTATCCGGCAATGAAACGACCCCTTCCCACTTTCTGTCCACTAATATATCGAGTTTGGTTAAGTATGATCACTGTGAGGAGTGAATGCCACCAGTCTTCATACATCAATGGCTGTTTGGAATTCCCCTAATATCATCATATACTTCCTATGGGTCATGTGATCAGCATGCTGTGATACGATACGATCAGGCCGCTGATAATTAATGGTTCGTTTCCCGTAACCAGCCCTCATCAATATTTTGAGGGCGAATAATTAAAATCCATGAGGGATTTACATTTTCATGAGTAAAACTTGCACATTTTCTTCATATTTGCATACAATTGGTTTTCAAGTTAATTACTAATAATTATCTCACTCAGCATGTGTATTTTTACAAGCAAGGTTACGAGAAACAAACAATTAATTAACAGTGGCCCCACGTGATCCACATGAACACCATGGTGGCAATATGGGAAATTCAATCGCCTATTATCGGCTATTGATGTTTGAAGACAACGGCGATCAAACCTTTTGCCGAACTCGATAAAAGTAGTGGACAGAATGTGAGAAGGGGTTGTTTTAATTACGTATTGCTGGATAGAGCTAAAAGAAGAAAGTGGTCCCAGACTGCACAGTACATGCAACTGAATACAGAGGCAGCATGGTATAACACAAATACTCCTAATTACCGTGTTTGCTTAAGTCGACGGACCAACACTCCAGTCGATATAGAAAGGTTCTTCAACTTGGATACAGAAATTTCGCCAAATTCAACCACCTCTCCAGTCGTCCACAATCAGCCCCAATAAAACGATCATCTGCCCTACTTAACACGTTGACTGCCATTTCAATACAGTGTGTCTGTCCCGGTTGCCAAGTCACGTGATCAGATATATCGAATCCTGGTTCAGATTTTTTGTTTCTAGCATATGATTGATTGGTTCACTAGTAATCATATGACGGGTATTCCCCCATATAGCGAGATAACTCGTAGTTGGCACAGTGAAAAAATTGTTCAGTCCATAATTTTCGTTGAGTTCACCTATGTTTTACTACGAATATACTCGTAGTGGCAGAATGCGGTACACCCAAAACTACGAGTATACTCGTACTGGCAGTCAACGTGTTAATGTCTGTCTGTAGTACTCCGATATATTCCAAAACTCCCACGTTTGACTATAAAGACACGTTTGCCCCACTTTTCAAGATAAAACTTGATTTAAATTGTCGATGAGCATGCAATCTCTGTCAACGGAAATAACCTCCGCGAGTGTATATTTTGGGGCTCACACAGTTACGGCAATTTCATTGGCCCAATTCTCCAATGTCTCGCACCTCCATTGGTGAAATATATAAGGCAAGAGGGCTGGGATGGTGAAAACGTTGAATCTATCATGTTATATTTTTTGACAATGCAATGGCAGTGTGAGACGTGCGAGAATTGGGCCAATGAAATTTCCATAAATGATTGAGCCCTGAAATATACACTGGTGGAGGATATTTCCGTTGACAGAGATTGCAAGCTCATCGAAAGTGGACAATTTAACTGGATTTTTACTCTAAAAAGTGAGGCAAATGTGTCTTTGTGGTCATACGTGGGGGTTTTGGAATACACCAAGAGTGTTACAGACAATAAGTACTATAGGACAGATGATCATTTTATTGGGGCTGAATGTGGAATTTCTGGACCAAGTTGACAAAACTTTCTGTATCTAGCATGTCTAGAGTGTTGGTCTGGCATTATAGAGGATTTCTGGGACTAAATAAAAAGTGAAACTGTATTGCAGTCTAGTTCCAACTTCAAATATATGAAATTGTAGTTCAATCTTGAACGTCGTTTGACTGGGCTCTCTCCGTTCAACTCAGCCTATCACGTAACAATGGCGCAAATTCCCCACAGATTCTATGGGGGCGCTGTACACTCGATTTTCTCGGAGTTCGTCCGGCTTTTAGCTCTGCTGTGGCTAGATAAACAT
Source organism: Hanleya hanleyi (assembly GCA_036873755.1). Taxonomy (NCBI): domain Eukaryota; kingdom Metazoa; phylum Mollusca; class Polyplacophora; order Lepidopleurida; family Hanleyidae; genus Hanleya; species Hanleya hanleyi. Next base: position 122,438 of record JAVTVY010039924.1, on the reverse strand, counting down.
CTTACAAATATTCTACGACATTTAACTTCAGAAAATCTTTGCGAAATAAAGACAAATCTTACCTTAGACGACCAACATCAGTGAAATCCAAACGACGGTAGACTGCGCGTGTAAAAAACGTTCCAAATTTACGCGCGGTTAGAGGTTTTCAAAAAGTGGTATCGTGCACGGAAACGGACTGAATTGAATCCGCTCAAAAGCATGGATTCCAGGGACAAGAAACCGCGATGGAAATAAAGCAAATTCTACGAATTGAGATCACATAAAATATCACTTGCTTTGATTCCAGAATATTGCCCTTCTTAATGTATGAAAATAGCTGTGTTCAGTATGTGAATGAATGTTTAAATGATATAATATTGTTAAATCTGTCAATACAGCATTTGCTCATTAACGCAACTACTTTTTTTTGGTGAGAGAATGGGAAGAGAACTTATATATATAGCCCTCGCAATTAGCCACGGCAAACGGCACTTGCCGTGGTAAATGCTGGGGTAAAATCATTTCGCCACGGCAGTTTTTTTGCTGTGGGTCGTAAAGTGACGTTGTTGTTGTTGTCAGTAAACAACATACGGTCGATGGTAAAATACGTCTCCTTGAACTGCCTTTTCTTGCTAATAAATTTGGTTTTAATAAACGAAACAGCTTCTGGTACTGTGGTTGTCTGATTGCATAATTTGGAGACAACGGTCGACACTTTTCCAAGAACTGAAAGCCGATTTGCAAGGCTTTTTCAATTGGATGTCTGTCACTCTCCAGCATGCAGGTCATTCCTCCGCTGGCGTTTCTTCGTTGTCGCAATAGCACAGGCGACTGCATATGAGGAGAGTGCTCTAGGGAATGGTGAGGGTTACGATGAAGGGGAATTCACATAAAGTTAGGATTATGTATTATTGTATTATGAATGGCATGGTAACCTGAAATAGTAAACGGAGTAGTAATTTTGAATTCATTAATTACAGCTGAAACTATTATATACTCCACATTTTCATACATTACACGGAATATAATTTGCCCGACATATGGGGTTACCGTATTCCACGTAAGCCCCTACAATTACCATTCTCCTGCACAGCGGTATTTAAAAGTTTTGACAGTGACAATTTGTTTTGCTTTGACATCGAACGAGATATGAGGCTGACGAAATGGTGATGTGTAAAATTTGAGGTTGTCGTGCATAAAGCCTGAACTGGCGGACGATGGTGGAAACTATGCTTGATCTTTACTTTTTGAGGCGTGCAAGATCGGCCAACATGTTACGACCACGTGGCCTTGTCACTATCGCCGTATCGGATAAATGGATTGCTGCAACCCGAGGTAATAAAAAATTGAATGCCTCCGGCCGACCACATGGGCAAGTCCGCGGCAATAATATTAAGCTGAACATTCTGGAGGCGGCAGACAAAAACTTTACCACAAGCAGTTAGGAAAATCAGAGTTTTTATTCATTCTTGTTTGCAAAGAAGCCAAGGCAAAACTTAAAATATTATTTGTTTGGTTAACCCTACCTACCCACCAAACAGGCCCCCACCTATAACTTTAATTTTTTTTTATTTTACCTCATTTTTTTTTAATTCATCTAAGAAATATAGGGTATTCCTGAAACTATCTTATATTGAAGTTATATCTGTGAACCAGGAAAACTCAGATCCATACAAATGGTAATATTCTCCCTGATTCGCACATGTATCTCATGTCTCTACTCCCATGAAGCAATATTGTCACCAGGTATATGATCATAAAAAAGTTCAATTGAAAACTAAAATTTAAATAATAAAAATAAAAATCGACCTACCAACCCATGGTTTGTAGCAAGGTTATGTTACCCCCAAACAAAAAACTTTTTAATTTTGGCTCAATGGTCAGTACATATGACCAGAAGTTCATCTGTATTTTATGAACTTCTGATATGACAAAAATGAATGCTTCAAATTGTAGTAGAAAATCTGTGAATTCCAGCAAACATCCTTGGCAAGTCATTTAAATATAGTAGTGAAAACTAGATCTACTGCGAAAAAAATATATGCCGTGGTGAAGCCACATTTTGCTGTGGCAAATTGATTTCTCCTCAGCATTTTTTATGCTGTGGAGAATTTTCCTAATTGTGAGGGCTGTTATAATATATATTTCTATCGCGGTTTCTTGTCCGCTGGAATCTAATTCTTTTGGGCAGATTCAATTCAGTCCGTTTCCGTGCACGATACCACTTTTTGAAAACCTGTAACCGCGCGTAAATTTAGGACGTTTTTTGCACGCGCAGTCTACCGTCGTTTGGATTTCACTGATGTTGGTCGTCAAAGGTAAGATTTGTCTTTATTTCGCAAAGATTTTCTGAAGTTAATGTCGTAGAATATTTGTAAGATGTTTATCTAGCCATCGCATAGGTAAATGCTGGACGAACTCCGAGAAAATCGAATCAACAGTGCCCCGATAGCCTTCGGCTATTGAAAACTCAGAAAATAGAATACAAATTGCAAGTATTAAGTCAACCCCTATTTGGTAATGACAACATAAAACACAAAGGCAAGCCCTTGTATTACAGAAATTGGGTGATAAGCGACATATGTAAAATCGGGGATATATGGGATGATAACCTGGGGAAATGGGTGGAAGGAAATGTTATACTAGGAAGACTTCAACTGAAAATAAATTGGATTTCAGAATTTCAAATAATAAAAAAATGTATTCCAAAAAATTGGGTCGAAATACTCCGAAAAGAAACCGATGATCAGATGGATGCAATTCAGAATGAACTAGTTGTGGATGAAAATCTTACAATTAGACGACAAGACCAAGCACTTGGAATAAACTGCAAATTTGAAAACTACAAAATTCGAAAAATGATTCAACGACAAGTCTATCCTGAGCCAAAATGTCATTCAAAATGGGAAGCCTTTTTTGGGATAACACTCAATTGGCCACAGATATGGAAAGCAATACAATCGACGTTAATTAGCAATACAGTTAGGCAATTCATCTGGAAATGTACGCACAATAATATCGCAACAGACTATATACTAAATAAGATGGGACTATCGGATGGGTATTGTGTCAGATGTAAAACAGAAATAGAAACACAAAGCCATCTTTTCATTCATTGCAGTTATAATTACGACACGTGGGTCACAGTAAATAAAGTGGTGAATCAACTGTTATCGCAACGACATGTAGGGCGTATTAAAATATGTGAACAGGATATTCTGCTTGGTTACAATGGTGCAACCAATCTATCTGATGTAATTAACATGCTAATATTCAACACCAAATGGTGCATTTGGAAGTCGAGAAACGACGCTAAATTTAATTCGAAAAAGACAACTTTAATTGGACTATCAAACCAAATAAACTATCATATTATTAAACAGTGTATTACAGTTCTTCACACAAAGAAAAAATGGTCCGAGTGTATATTAAATGCACTCAATTATATTAGAGAAAATGTATAAAGAAATTCTGACATGCAAGAAAGCCTTTGAAAAATGTGAATGAATGGTATGTAATGATCAAATGTGGAAAAATGTATACACTTTAAAATGTGAAAAACATATGCAGAACTCGTAGGAAATTATCTTATATTTGTACTGCAACATGTATGCAATTGCTACAGATTGATTGGAAATTGATGTAATGTATATTGTGAAATGTAAATATATATGTATATACGGTAATAAATTAATAAAAAAAAAAAAAAAAACAGTGCCCCGATAGAATCTGTGGGGAATCTGCTCCATTGTTCCCTAATGGGCTGAGTTGAACGGAGTAAGCCCATGCGAGCGACGTTCAAGATCGAAGTAATGAAATTGGACATCATAAATTAGGTCATTTATTTCAGAAAGTATTTTGTGGCATATTCTTCTAGTTCAAAGATCAATGGGTAATCACAACCATTCACATTTACACAATGATACCTCGGCCTCTTTGCCGTAAGTCATTGATATTTTCTTGAAATAAAGAAATTGTGTATGTTTGGGATGATGTAGTTCAACAAGCTGAACCCTGCTGACATTTAATTTTGTGATATTGACAATGCAGGGTTCAGCCGTTGAACCGAAATTTCCTATCGCAAAATTTTCGCCTCCCGACCTGGGTAACAGCGGGTGGATTTGCGCTCATAAAAAAGCAATAATACCTACCGCTTTGTGCTCGTTTGGATAGAATACGTATTTGCCTACTTCCCTGGCCATTTATTTTCTCTGTCCAGCTTCTTTCATTTCCATAAACGGCAAAAGAAAAAAATATCATCGCGGACGATCTTCCAAAAACGAAATCCGCCGCCATTTTGAAATGTCACTATGGTGGCACGAGACTAATTTGTAAATTCGGGATTGTAGACAGGAAGGTCGGAAACGGCTCATTCATAACGCTGTCACATTATCTGCATTTAAATGTAAAATTGTAACTATCGATATCAAGCATAATGGAAGGCACATACTGAGAAAGGTAATTCATGGGACTAAGCGACTGGGTCGACTGAGCAGATTCAGTTTTTCCGACTCTTGTAATCCTGAATTTAGAATAACCTCACGTGAGAGAATCAAGGTCATGTGACAGTGTTCGAAAATGGCGGCGGATTTCGTGTTTGGAAGATCGTCCGCGATAATATTTTTTTCTTTTGTCGTTTATGGAAATGAAAGGAGCTGGACAGAGAAAATAAATGGCCAGGGAAGTAGGCAAATACGTATTCTATCCAAACGAGCACAAAGCGGTAGGTATTATTGCTTTTTTTATGAGCGCAAATCCACCCGCTGTTACCCAGGTCGGGAGGCGAAAAAATTTTGCGATAGGAAATTTCGGTTCAACGGCTGAACCCTGCATTGTCAATATCACAAAATTAAATGTCAGCAGGGTTCAGCTTGTTGAACTAGGGAGGATGATGAAATACTTTGTCCCCAGTGTTGTTGTTGTTGTTGCACGGAAATCGGCGGCCAGAGCGACCGTCTTTGTTCAAAAGATCTTGTGAAGGGAATTGAATGAAAAACTAGATACACTTCGTGGGGAGTTACACAGCAATGTGCGTGTTTGACAGTCAAGTCCTGCTGCTCACGAGAGATTCATAAAAGTAACTTTTCTTACTTCTTGCTCAACTTTTCTTCGCCGTCTGCCATCGTGAACACATGTGCGCCAAAATTGAATGCGAGGTTAACCGGAAATAGAATGACGTAGGTGGGCGTGTCAACTACGTCAAATGTAAATATCACCACGTGTTGGCTTGACTAAACTGTGGCGGCTCAGAGAATGTCGGGTGCTTACTTCTAAGTGCCCGGCTTGTAACTAAGGAGATTTTTCTCCTCTCCACATTTACAACTAGCGAGTGAGTGAGTGAATATGATTCAACGTCGCTTTCAACACTATTTCAGTCACATCACGACGTTTAGTTGCTATTTCATTTGCCACCCGGAAGCCACACAGGTAGCGTCCTATTCTTTTAACACCCAGGCCCCACTATTCTTTGTCACACCCGGGAACCCCACCGGTGCCCCAGTTAGAAGGACCGACCACGAGCATTTATCCCTGAAGAAAAGAAAAAAAGGTACACGAATCTCCAGGACATTCTTTGTCATCACACTGATACCGATCACATTATCAGAATGTAATCATACTTTATTCAATAACAGAGAAAATTGCCTAAAATATAAATATAGAAAAATTAGGAATGGTAAAATTGAAAATATTTTCTGTCATGACATAACTTTTTAGAAAATTGTGTGGGTGGGCAAAGCCCATGTTTATAAAGGTTCAGAAGTGTCTGTTGTCAGTAAAATGGATTTCAAACATGATCAATTAGTTGTTAGTTCAAGATGGCCGTCATATTGCACGGATGATACATTCATACAAAGGGTTAAGAACGTAAGTTATTATTTTCTGAATATTCAGGTTTGACAAAGGTACTAGCATGAACTAGGAGGCTATGGAATATTTTTGTGATCAATACATTTTACAGAACTTGAAAATTATTTCAACAGGTTATTTATGAGATCCAATTTATAACTTGACAAAAGTTCACAAATGTTCTAAACAGGTTTTCATCAGTTTGCATAAATACTGCATCAAAACAACAGCCTAAATAACATATGTATGGAGTTTCAATTCACTATGATTTGTTTAATTGAATTCAAACTTTTCCAAGTGGGACATTGAAAATGTTGCAAAACATCTCTGATCCATTAAATGTCCCCCTCCTTGCACAAGAAAAATGCAGCGCAGGAAAGTATATCTCAACAAGAGCCTGCACATTTGATAGTTGCGATACCAGATCCTTTGCAGATTATGCATAATTTTTCTGTGCAAAAGTGATAGCTTCCCCTCACTTCGTGTCTGTTCAACTTCCACACTGGTCACAAAGGAACATGTTTCTTCTTTCCTCCAAGATTGAGGTATCTTACTGGTTTACTCGTAATCCATGTCAAAGATGTGGAGATATCACATAGAGGAGTTATTAGACAGGTAGACGGATAAGCAGACATCTCAAAATCAGTACCTTTCTACTTTGACATCTGTCTAAACTTGCATTCACAGCATCGAAACCAATATATTTAACTGTTACATGGTATTCAGACCACAGTGATCTTGATCTCAATATATATGTTTCTCAACGTTTAGAAACAATCTATGGAGATGGACATTCTGAATAGACAGATGGATATCAAATTAAAAGGCTTCTTCAAAGATAGTGCCACGGCACTGTAGCTCATCTGGCTGTAACTGGAGAAAGTAGCTGTGAGAAATGCTTACTAAAGAACTGCAACAGATGAGTTTCTAACTTGTGTTGTCCCCCTGAACACTAAATGATCCATGCAGATATTTCTTGAGATTTCATGATAAAGTTTCATGGGAAATTCAAGATGTGGCCATATTGGATTTTCGAAATGGACCAAAAAAAGGTATCTTGCACAACTTGATCACAAGGGGAACCTGTGTATCAAGATCCATGCAATAATTTCCTGAGAGTTCACGATAACAAATTTCATGGGGAAATTCAAGATGGCCGCCTGGTGGCCATATTGGATTAGGTATCTTGCACAACTAGACCCCAAGGGGAACCTGTGTACCAAATTTGAGAAAGATCCATGAAGAAGTTCCTGAGAAATCGCGATAACAATGTTTCATCTGGAAATCCAGGATGGCCGCCTGGTGGCCATATTGGATTTTTGAATCAGACCACAAAAGGTATCTTGCACAACTAGACCCCAAGGGGAACCTGTGTATCAAATTGGAGAAAGATCAATGCAGTAGTTCCGGAGAAATCGTGATAAAGTTTCATGGGGCAATCCAAGATGGCCACCTGGTGGCCATACTGGATTTTCGAATCAAATAACAAAAGGTATCTTGCACAACTAGATCCCAAGGGGAACCTGTGTACCAAATTTGAGAAAGATCCATGTAGTACTTCCTGAGAAATCATGATAACGAAATTTCATAGGAAAATTCAAGATGGCCGCCTGGTGGCCATATTGGATTTTTGAATCAGAGCAGAAAAGGTATCTTGCACAACTAGACCCCAAGGGGCTCCTGTGTCTTAAATTTGAGAAAGATCAATGCACTAGTTCCCAAGAAATCGCGATAAAGTTTCATAGGGGAATCCAAGATGGCCACCTGGTGGCCATATTGGATTTTCGAATCAAATAACAAAAGGTATCTTGCACAACTAGATCCCAAAGGGAACCTGTGTACCAAATTTCAGAAAGATCCATGCAGTACTTCCTGAGAAATCACGATAGCGAAATTTCATAGGGAAATCCAAGATGGCCGCCTGGTGGCCATATTGGATTTTTGAATCAGACCACAAAAGGTATCTTGCACAACTAGACCCGAAGGGGAACTTGTGTACCAAATTTGAGAAAGATCCATACAGTAGTTCCTCAGAAATCGCAATAACAAAGTTTCATGGGGAAATCTAAGATGGCCGCCTGGTGGCCATATTGGATATTCAAATTAGATTAAAGTACACATGTTGTACAACTAGATCCAAAGGGGAACCGGTATACCAAATTTGAGAAAGATCCATGAAGTAGTTACCGAAAAATAATGACAAGATTTCACTGGCAAATTCAAGATGGCTGCCATGGCAGCCATATTTAAAATCGTATCGACCCGGCATGAACAAATTCTGGTGTACTCATCGCGGGGAACATGCATGCCAAGTTTCAGCTTAATCGGCCAAGCGGTTTCAGAGGAGAAGATGTTTATGGATGACGGACGACAGACGACGGATGATCAGGCCATGACATAAGCCCATCGGGCCTTCGGCCCAGATGAGCTAAAAATTAATCAAAGTTTACATTGTTGAATCTGTGCCAACATATTAGAGGGATAGATAAATTCATTGTATGAAGCTGCTGTACATGTTATTCTCACTTACTGTAGATGTTCAAATTGGTTCATGCAAAGGCTGAGAAAGCTGCTTGTTTGGTGTCGTATCAACTCAGTTGTGTTGTTACACACATGTTGCAGAATGTAATGGAGAAAAATTCTGAAAAATTTAACAATATTTTCAATAGTTTTTTTGTGCCAAAGTTAAGGGGTGTCTATAAAGTTGGAGCGGGGGGAATTTAATGTCTAACTCCTGGTCATTTCACTCATATGGTGACAGCCAGGCTTGTGATCATCAGTGATGCGCCTTGGACCACTCAGCAATTGAGGGCCCTCTGTAACTTGAAGTGGGACAATATTAAACATTTATAAATAATGTTAGTGTTTGTTATCAAATCAAACCTGTTATCACTTAAATGCCATATTCCTCCATTTGGAGATCTCCTGCAAACAAAATTATCTCCCCTGATCGCTGCGTCGATCGTCCGCCAGGTGGCGTGCTCTCCGCGCATGTCCATCACTCTTTTTCCCATGTTGAGCAAGACCTGTTTTGAGTCAAGGCCGAGCAAAGAGGGGAGGATGGGTTGGGCAAATCAACATTGATAACAGGTTTGATTTGATAACAAACACTAACATTATTTATAAATGTTTAATGTTTGTGTCTCAAATCTTCACCTGTTATCACTTAAATGCCAGACTCCCAACAGAGGAGGTTGGGTAGCCGGCCTTGTGACTTGCTTTTGGATTAAGCGGAGCACGCCCTGTTCTGATTTTGTAAATCTAATATGCTCAATAATATCCTGATAATTCCCGTGTCGTATAGAAGCGTAGGGAGCTCAAGGTATTACAAGTAATGCGGCGAGAGGTGGACTCTGTTCCTACCGTTTGCTCGCATACTTGGCTAGATAATCAGATGCCATCGTGATGCCTTGAAGTCCCTTTGTCTCCGGCATGGTATGTCTTCTATACTTACCGAATTGTCGGGATCTTGCTTGCTTGAGCGGCGCCCCCCCCCCCCTCTTTTCTTGATGGAATTAGTGGACTACACGCTGGGCTACTGCTAACGGGCCCAACGTAGTCACCCTGTCTGTTTGTACAGACATGTCCCTAAGATAATAGTCAGTGAAGGTAGAGTTTACAGTCCATGCACAGGATTGAACGATCTCGTCCAGTGACAAGTTTTTCCAGAGCGGCCAGGACGTAGCAATAGCTCTAATCTCATGAGATGATGCCTTCGACAATAGGGGAGGAGCATCGATGGCGAGTTGGTATGTCCAGTGTATCGTCTTCCTTAACCAAGATGCAACTGTATTTTTCGTAATGTCCGCAGATGCTCCCGGATGTAGTGATAGAAATAGGAGACGTCTAGATCCTCTAGTAGAGTCTGTTCTCTGTAAATAGCATCGTAGGGCTCTAACTGGACATAATACTCTGTCGTTCTCCAGTGGGCCTACGAAGTCTGTAAGTGCTGGGATCTGATATAGTCTTTGAGCACATGGTCCCTGACGTGTTGATTCATTCTTGGCGATGAATTCCGGGATCGGACGGAAGGATATAGTTTTCCAACCAGCGGTCCATGCCAGGGAGCTGCGTTCTAATGCGTGAAGCTCGGAGACTCTAGTGGCCAGAGCGAATGCTGTTAAGAAGACTGTCTTGTAAGACAGTGCCTTGATCGTAGCCGACTGTAACGGTTCAAATGGTGGGCGTAGAAACACACTCAGTACAACTCCAAGGTCCCATTTCGGTAGCAGTTGTCTTGTCCGGCGGGACTGTAAGGCGAAGGACTGGAGAAGAGCCGCAACGTTGATATCATGTCCAATATCAATTCCTGAAGTTAGTCTTATGACTCGGGATAATGCAGAACGGTATCCTTCTATGGTGCTTAACTTGAATTCCTTGTCCCGATGCAGGTGCAATAGGAAATCAGCTATCACTGGAACAGAGGCAGTGTAGGGATCGATGTCTCTGGTCCCACACCAGGTATGGAAGTAAGCCCACTTGGCCTGGTAAAGTCTAGAGGTGGATGGTCTGTTTGCTGTCGCCATCGCCTCTGTAACTGGCTTTGAAAATCCCTGGTCTGCAAGGGATTCCCTGATAATCTGCAGGCGTGAAGGTTGAGCCACTGTGGATCGTGGTGTATGATACCTTGCCGTTGGTCTAGTAGTCGGCGCCACGGAGGTAGCTGACGAGGGAAGTCGGTCAGTAGCTGGACTAGTGATGGGAACCATGGGCGAATCGGCCACCATGGTACTACGAGGAGGATAACATTGTTGTGCTCTGTTATCTTGTTCAAGACTGCCTGAATAAGCGCTATCGGTGGAAATGCGTAGGCAATGAGGTTGTCCCAACTGATTGACATGGCGTCGACTTCCCAGGCTAGCGGGTCGAGCATCGGGCTGACGAAGATTGGTAGCTGAGTATTGTCCCTTGTTGCGAACAGGTCTACTAGGGGCTGTTCCCAAATCGATGACACTTGACGAAAGGCCTCTGTGTGGAGATGCCACTCCGTTTGTAGGACTTTGTCCGGGCGTGAAAGACTGTCTGCAATGACGTTCAGGTGACCGGGTACATGTCGTGCTCGGATCCGGCACCGATGAATCTGTGCCCTGGTGAAAAGAGACCATGTCTCCTGGAACAGCAGTCGGGACTTCGTTCCCCCCAGCTTGTTGATGTAGCTTACTACTGTCGTGTTGTCTGATGCGATCATCAGAGAGCTGTCGAACAGTTGAGGGCTCCAGTGCTGGACTGCCATGTTCACTGCTGCCATCTCCAGAACATTGATGTGTAGTGTCTTTTGTTGTGGAGACCACCTGCCGGCTATCGTTAACTCTCCCAGATGGGCTCCCCAGCCCGTGAGTGATGCGTCGGAGAATAGATTCTTGTTCGATGGTGACCAGCGGAGTGGAATCCCGAACATGACGTTCTCCCTGGACTGCCACCATTTCAGAAACTGATGCAGGTGCTGAGGAACTGGTACTCGGGGGTTGATGGCCGAAGCTCGTAGATACGGCTGCAGGTGGAACTGTAACGGTCGCAGCTGAAGTCGTCCGTACTGTGTCAGATCCTGAGTTGATGTCAGCAATCTCAGTAGACTTTGCCAAAGACGTAAGGGTTGTGATTGGAAAGATAAAAATCTTTGGATGATAGACTGTATCTTTGTCCAACGTTCTTCCGGGGGCAGGATGATCCGCCTCTGTGTGTCGAATACTGCTGCGATGTATTGTCGTCTCTGAGCAGGCTCTAGTTCCGACTTTGTTGGATGTGGGATGAATCCGAGATACCTCAGGAGTTGAATGATGAATTGTATCTGGGACTGGAGTGCTGACTTCCTTGACCCCCACACAAGGATGTCGTCGATGTATGCCTCTATGTTGATACCCCTTAGGTGAAGGAAGGTCATGATTGGTGACGTGATTCTTGTGAAGCACCAAGGGGCGATGGAGATGCCGAACGGCAGGATCTGCCACTCGAAGCGTCTCCCGGCAATGATGAATCGAAGATATCGACGATGATGTTGATGAATGGGAACATGAAGGTATGCATCCTGGAGGTCGATGGAGGCTAGCCAATCGTCCGGTTTTAGGCGGGACCGTAATGCTGGAACTGATGTCATTTTGAAGTGTGGAGGTGGCGCTAGAGTGTCGTTGAGTCGACGTAGGTCTATAATCATGCGAAGCTGATCTGTGTCCTTCTTGGGAACGAGGAAGACAGGACTGTAGAATCCTGGACTTGCTTCTTCCACGGGTAATTCCCTGACAGCGCCCTTGTCCAATAACACTTGTACTGACTCCAGTAATGTCCGTACATGTTCTGGCCGAACTGGAAGACGTGATGGTTTGGGTCTGGTGATGAGCCTGGGGTACTCTAGAAAGGTGAGGAAAACTCCATCTCTGAGAGATCTGGCGACCCACTTGTCGTCTGTGATAAGCTTCCAGTTCCGCCAGAAGATCCGTAGACGTCCGCCCACGACCGGATGATTGAATACCTGGAATTCTGGAAGGATGAAAGGATGATGATGATGGGTTAAAAGCTGAGGCTGGGGACCGTCAATTCCGACGGTCGGGCTTTCCTTTGCCCCGGTCGGAAAACTTTTCTCCTCTGCCACGAAACTGTCCTTTTCCGTAGGGACGAAAATTCTGCTGGCTGTCCTGCTTGGGTCGACTGCCCGAGTCTAGATGTGACGGTTGTGCAGAACGTCCTCCTCTGGTCGACTTGCCCTGACCTTTACCCTTGCCCTTGCCTCTACCTTTGCTGTAAGCTAGGGCTCCGATAATGTGGGAAGTCTTCTCGTCATTGACGGCAGGCATAACTGTGGAAATGGCTTGGTTAAAGAGATACTCGGATGACAGAGGTTGCTGTGCCAATTCGTTCTTTACCGATTCCAAAACCTCAGACTTGGGATGTTTCAGGTATGCAGTTCGTCGAGCCTGCACCATCGTAGCATAGGTAAAAGCCCCTGTTTCCATGAGATCCACATTAGACTTGTTCATGGAGTCGATAAAGGCGCTGAGAAACTCCATCTTGGGTTGTGAGAAGGTCAGGGATCCATCTTTATGCTTTTTGTCTGGATCCTGAATCAACCTGGAAATAGCCGTCAGGAACCAATCGGAGTATGATGTAATTCTGTGTTGTGTCAGCATCATGTCCTCCACAGCACAGGCCTGCTTCTGTTGAAGTACCACCGCTGGTGTCTTTGTGAAGTTCAACAGTCAAGAAAGTCAAGATCCGGGTCCGACTTCGGGGCCTTGAACGGTAGATTGTCTCCGTGAAGGGTGTAAGTCTTGAAAGGACCGGGCTTCTGGAGAGATTTCGGAGTCTTTAACTGTCGATCCAGTGTATCATATAGGGTAGCTGATGCCGGAGATGGTGCGCAGGTTGGCGCAGCTTCCTCCTCAGAAGGCTTGTTCAGTCCATAGAGAGATGCCGCTGTAAGCTTTCTCCGTTTCCGGACGGGGTCAGCTGGCTGCTTGTCATCGCCGACCGCCGGTCTAGGCATCTCTGGAACCAGCGTGTGTACCGCTGCTATCCTGGCTTTAAAAGGTAGCATGTCTTTATTCTTGTCTTCTACCTCCGACTGATGGGAGGGAGGTGACTCTGTATGAGACGAGGATGGCGAGTGAGTGGAACGTCGTGCGTAATCCTCGTAGTCCGAACTTGAGTCTGCGTCGCTAGCAGAATGGGGTCGTGTCATCTCATGGGTCTCCGGTGAAGGGACCTCTACCACGGTGGGGCTGTATAGCCGGGAGATGACTGTGCTTCTTGACCAAGCTAGGTATTCTTGGAGCAGAAGTCTGTTCCTTGGGTGCAGTGGAATGGTGATCCACGGGTTCCTGTTCACCTCTGGACTTGCGTTTATCCCGATGCTCCGGTTTATCCCGGTGCTCCGGGCTACGGTGATGGGAAACCGGTGAACGGCTTCTCCCTTGTCTGGTGTAAGGTCGCTCCGGGGTATGGTTCCTATGGTACCGACTCCGGTAAGGTGGACTAGGTGAAGGGGTCCGGCGTATGGGACGGTCCCTCTCCCGATGATGACGTACAGGATAGGAATCTCGGCGTTGTAACGGTGTGCGACTTCGTTTACGAGATCTGCTTTGCCGTAGTACCGAGGTGTGGCTCCGTTGTACGGGTCCCAGCTGGAGTGGAGGCCGGCTCACGGCGTTCTGGCTGAGTCCGTTCCTCATAAGTCCGTGACTTCTTGGATGTGGAGTCTCGGTGATCTGTATAAGTCCGTTCTGCTTGAGTCCGTGACTTCTCAGATGCAGACTCTCGGCGCGCTGGATAGGTCCGTGTGGTATCCCGTTCCGTGGTACGGCTCCAGGCCGTGGTACGGCTCCGGGCTGTAGTCTCCTCCCGCGGTGCTCCGGTATCGGAGTCACGGCGGTCTGGATAGGTCCGTGAGGTCTCCCGTTCCGTGGTACGGCTCCGGGCTGTAGTTTCCTCCCGCGGTGCTCCGGTGTCGGAGTCCCGGCGGTCTGGATAGGGCCGTGATTCCTTGGAATCCCGGTGTTCCCTGTAGGCCCTTGGCTTGTCCGACTCCCGGCGTCCCGTATAGGGCCGTGACTCCGTGCCGTGGAACCGGTGAGCTGTGCTTGAGCCGGGGTCCCGCTGTAGTGGTGGAGTCCGTGATCTTGATTCTCGGACTGCCTTTTTCGCCGTGTCCGTCTGTGTCTCCGGGGTACGGCGGTTCTTTGGGGACTTGGATGAACGGGAGTTGGTATCCGAGGACTCGCTTTGATCCGTGTCTGTGACGGGGCTGTCTAGTAGAGTCCGTGTCAGCACTCTAGCCGGTGCAGTAGAAGTAAACCGTATCGCCGTGGCTTGGGCTTGACTGGTCTGCACCTTGTTCTTTGAAGGTACCGTCGACTGTAAGACTGTGCCACTGGGGTGTATCTCCGGGCTTGTAGTCGTCGCTAAAGTTGTGTCTTCGTTTAGCGATAAGTCGTGGATAAGGGCCTGATTAGCTTCTGCTTTTTCAACAGGTCCTTTCCTCTGGTCACCGGCAGCCTTCAATAGTTGAGTACGTCTAGTTGCAGCATAGCTAACCCAGGTAGCGTCGTCCCAGTCTACACACTCGGCACAGGTACTCTGCCTGTAGCATATCTGTGCCCTGCATTTAAAACAGAAAGAATGTGAGTCCTTTACGGGCCAAAACTGACGACATGATTCACATCTCTTACTATTCTTGATAGTTTGGGTGACTACGTTAGCCATACTGACTTACAGATCAAAAAAATAACCCTAGGGTGCGTCTATAACAACCAAAAGTTACTGTTTACAGGAGCTCTTTCAAAACAGGTCTTGTTGCCAAGACTGCAAAGGAAAAAGAGTGATGGACATGCGCGGAGAGCACGCCACCTGGCGGACGATCGACGCAGCGATCAGGGGAGATAATTTTGTTTGCAGGAGATCTCCAAATGGAGGAATATGGCATTTAAGTGATAACAGGTGAAGATTTGAGACACAAACAGCTGCAATTACAGAGAATTTCATAATAGTTTATCAAGGTATCTTTCAGTGACAAGAAATTACATGCCTAGACCGAATCAAAACATCACATGTAACTGTGTACCTCCTATCTGTTCCCAACTTCTAATAATCTACCTAGTATAATCTGTGGTGTGTCCGACTCCTCTTCCTACTCCTCCTCCACTTTACTCACTGCATAGCGGGTCACATAGGTGTGGCGCGGGATAGGGTGGCTTGAGAGACCTGGGGTTTTCACTACCTGAGATTCCATGGGCCAGGCTTACACCCTACAGTAGAATGGGTCATCTGCGCATGCGCGATGATTAGTGCGCGATGAGTAGTATAGAAAGGGCACGCGATCTCCCTATCCCTATATGTGTGACGCGGGATAGGGTGGGGCGAGAGACCTGGTGTTTTCGCTGCCTGAGATTCCATGGGCCAGGCTTGCACCCTATAGTAGAATGGGTCGACTGCGCATGCGTGATGAGTAGTGCGCAATGAGTAGTATAGAAAGGGTACGCGACTTCCCTATCCCTATAAACTAACCCATGGGGGTGAATGTACCCATGGGGGTGAATGAGAACTCGTCATAGTTAAACCCCGACTATATGTTATCGCGAGCATGGGATCAAATGATATATGTAGACCAGCAAATATTTGAGAAAACGCAAATTCTCATGTGCACGGCCATCTTTAAACATTGAACAATGGTAATGGAAAAAGAGCTTGGAAAAATATCAACAGAACTTTTGAAAATAGAGATTTGTGACATTTTAAAATATGATTTACGAATTTATATCCCCTTTTCCAAGTAGCAGGTCAGTCTCCACTTATTGACCAATCCCGAACAGGTCATACATTTATCCTAATATCTCTGTGGGTAACTTTTGCACACGGCCACCTACGGTGTTTTAGTTCCTTTGTACCCTAATGTCGCGTTCAGCAAAATTTTAGCTATATAGCGACGATTCTGTATTTGTTGATGGAAAAGCTATGAAGATGTGACTCTCACATCGTAGGCTGCTTGGGTCCAACAGAGAAAACGTTCCAAAAATGTTATGGTAAATTGCACTGCTCATTGACTGACAAGTGATGTGACTGTCATCACCAAACCACTATCGCAGGTAACTCTTATAAATCATACTGAGGAAAACAGTATTCCAGGTCTACTCTTCTTGATCGATTTTGAAAAGGCCTTTGACTCTGTGTCTTGGAACTATATAGGAAGATGCCTTTTATCTTTTAATTTCGGGAATAATATACGGTGGATCAAGACATTTCAAAATGGTAGCAAAAGCTGTGTAGTAAATAATGGGTATATTTCTGAATTTTTCAATTTACAAAGGGGTTGTCGACAGGGGGACCCGATCTCTCCATATATTTTTGTCCTTGTTGCGGAGACACTTGCTATCGCCGTTAAACAGGACAAAAATATTAAAGGAATAACAATAGAAAACACAGAAATAAAAATTCAGCAATATGCTGATGATACTACAATGATTCTCGACGGCTCGAGGGAATCTCTTGAAGCAGCCATGGGTCTCCTGAATAAGTTCTCTTCTTCATCTGGATTATATCTCAACGTAGATAAGTCAATCGCAGTGTGGATAGGCCAGAAAAAGGGTAGTACTGTCAAACTGTGTCCTCATTACAGGATAAACTGGGATCCAGGAGGATTTAAGCTACTTGGTATCTGGTTTTACCCCAACATGATTGATACTGTTGAAAGAAATTATAACGAGAAAATGACCTCTATCAAGAAAATTTTAGGAAGCTGGTTCAGAAGAAATCTGACCCCTATAGGCAAAATTACAGTTATTAAAACACATGTTCTTCCGCTTTTAGTACACCTATTTACAGTCCTACGAAATCCTGATACAACTTTTATATCAAATCTGGAAAAAAACCTTTTCCAGTTCATATGGAACGGTAAGCAAGACAAAATAAAACGAAAAACAATCATTATGTCTAAAACAGGTGGATTGGCTATGATAAATTTTCAAGCCTTTGCATCATATCTGAAGGTGAAGTGGGTAAAGAGAGTAGTGGAGGACGACGGCATTTTTGGGGTATTGGTAAAAAACATATTGCAGCCGGCTGGTCATGATGTTTGGTGTTTAGATTCTGCAAGCATATATGATGTACAAAAAGAAATACCGTTCTGGTGTGATACACTCAGATCATGGGCAGAATGTGTGAAATATTGTGAAGCAACAGATAAAAACTACAACAATCTTCTATTTGACCTTGTTCCTTTATCAGAGTGGAGTGATATACGCCCCTGGGTGGATGTGGGTGCATCCTATATCACTGATCTCTTAAATGAGGAAGGTACACGTTTTTTAAAATTCAATGAAATTCAGACAAAATATGGAATCAAACCTATCTATTTCATCCTACATTGTGCTATAATTCATAATATACCGAATGAAAAACGTATAAATATAAAAAATGGTACTTTTATTAAAAATATTACGAATCAACGAGAAGTATACAGACGATTAAGGAATCAAACGTGCTTAAAATTTATTTACAATATACTTATTAAAAAGATTGAAATCAAACCGCAACGGAATCAGGAGAAATGGGAAGATGAACTAAATTCAAAACAACTACCTTGGACTTCAATATACAGCTGCATCTATAGCACCTCAATGGATACCACCCAACAATATTTTCAGTACCAGATCATTCACAGAATACTTGTAACCAATTCTCTTTTAAAATTATGGGGTAAAACCGATACCGATATGTGTTCCTTCTGTAACCAAGAGAAAGAAAGTATCCTGCATTTGTTTTATGAATGTATTTATGCGAAAGCAATTTGGAGCAGTCTTCATACATGGTCAAATAAAATAGAAATTCAAATGAAGAAGCCCTCGGGATCCCAAGTAATCCTGGGTAATACAGGCTCTGTTCTTAACGATCACCTGCTGTTACTCGGTAAACAATATATATACAATTTGAAGCCTGCTTTCGATGGTTTGAGGGACAATGTGATCAGAAACAGATATTGAGAGGTATATCTACACAAAAAATAACAATCTCTCTATCTTCGCTCAGAAGTGGGGTCCCCTGGCGTAACCGCTAAGCAGTAGTTAACCTGTTTGTATCTTATAATAATAGACTTAACAAATCTTTTTCTTTTATTTTTATCACATCGGTGGAGATAGCGTACGGATAAAAGTTGTTTCTCGCAAAATTAGATTTAGTGTGATTGTGGAAACAGCGGCACGTGTGTGTGTGTGTGTGTGTGTGTGTGTTTGTGTGTATCGCAGGTAACGGTTTCATTATACAGGTACATTCAGTAATATTTTTTAGAATATTTATTTATAATTCCCAGACAGTTAGACGCTCTTTGATATGGTGGCAGTAGACAATTCCAGTCATAGAGAGAGAAAATTCCTCACTTGAAAAGAATGTTGTGAGACGACATTCAGATATGTGTGAGTGTATGTATCGTTATTGACGTCCTAGACTAAAGCTCTTAGATCAGTAACATCTGCCGCTGCAATTGTCAGGATGGCTATCACTGGACGAACCTTATATTAATGGATTTTGGGTTCTCCGCTCCCATATCCATAACTTCGTCTAGGTAATAAATGTTGATTCTTTTCTTCTATGGTTCTCTGCAAGTACTGTGCTAACTTTATCAACCAAAGCTTTCAAACTGCCTGAGAAAGAAATACATCACTTGAGGATAACTTATAGTATTTCGCAACAGGAAAAGGTTTCTCTGACCAGTTGTATGGTGTTGTCCATCAGGAAACGTCTCTATCGAACCTAAATGGATTTTTCCGTTTCACAAGGTCACTGAGTGTTATTTTCAATTTCCAGTGAGATTCGTATATTTAAGAGCAGAAGTTCACAATTATACACCAATGGTTCAAGATGAATACATGTGGCTTTTGCAGTGACGTTGACCTCAAAAGGTGTAGGGTTCCTCTTCAACCCACAGGCACTATATACAGAAAGGTTGGAACCAATTCATAACCTGAAACTGGATATATCACACGGACAACAAAAATTAACAGGTGGATAGATGGATGAACAATAATTCCTGTTGCATTATACCACTTCTTCTTATGCTGGGCATATAAAAAGGAGTGGGAAAGCATTAGGGGTTGCTTTCCATGGAAGTTGTTAACCGACGTTTTACAAGCTTGTCAATCTCAAACTGAAACTGGATATATCGCACAGACAACAAAAATTACAGGCGGATAGACGGATGAACAATAATTCCTGTTGCATTATACCACTTCGTCTTATGCTGGGCATATAACAAGGGTTATGTGCAACCCGGCAGCTCGCCTTTTGGGTATTCAATAACATGCAGCTTCACATAAAGATCGAGCCCTTCAGGTTGCACATCACTGGCAATGACAATACATATTGCAATAAAAATTTGACTTCTTCGTCAGTGATGCTGAAGTTGGATTGAAACATGAACTATATTATAAAACTTGAAATAAAGATTACCTTTTTTTCCAAAAGTAAGCTTATACATGTCATTATGAATGCATGTACAATTGAAATTTTGTCTGAGATGTGGGTGTGAAATGCCTGGACAAATATGGTTCGTGCAAAAGCTTGAGGTTAAATCATGATGAGGAATGGGATTCGATACCAAAATTGAAGGAAATGGTGTTCTTCATTAAAGGCGACACAAAATTCCAAACCACCAGGGGTTAATATTTAATATTGTACTTCTGAAATGAAATAATGTCATTAAACTATTAGTACCGTAATTACTATAAAGGAATATATTGTAGTTGATTTGACGTGTTTGTGTATATGTAACAGGTCGGTGTAAGAACGCATTGTTGAGGCTTTTGTTGAGGCTTTTGTGCAGCTGAAAAGGGTCACGTCTAGACGCATTGTTGAGCTCAGACAGGCTATTGTAGGCTCTGTCTTGTGCGTAATTCTTACACCAAGTATAAACCTACAATGTACACAGCATCTCCTACCTAATAGGTTAGTATCACATATAAGAGATATATGCAGCTTCGCAAAAAGATCGAGCCCTTAAGGATGGCACATCATTTGAGGTTACACATCATTGGCAATGCACATCATTTAAAATAATAAATTTATTAAGAAATATGATTTCTATATTTAGTGATATTGAGGTTGGATTGAAGGAGGAACTATATTATATAACTACCAATAAAGATTACATTTTTTCCAAAAGTAAGCCTACACATCCCATTGCATAGATCTGATGAATACATGTTCATGTATACATGTAGTTAGGAACAATAGGTGTGCAATTTTGAGCACGTTCTTGGTGTAACTTTGTGTGATGATATGTGAACAAACAAAGCTAATAACAGTGCAAAAGTAGGACTAAATCTATCATTTCCAACAGGCAATGGGACACTTGCACTGTGGTAAACCTTCACATTTGTATGCAAATAAAAGAACGCAATGACAACTGTGTCCAATCATACTGTAATGCTCCATAATAATGTGCACGGGTAAAGACTGAGCTCACAAACTGATTCAAACTCACTTTTAATTAATATAGTAAGTTAAATGTGTGGACACAGATATGGTTGTACAAAAGCTTCAGGGTCAACGAGAATTTGATAAAATTTTAGGAAATGGCGTCCTTCATTTAAGGCGACACGAAATTAAAAACTAACATGGGTTCGGTACTGCGGGATTCCCCCGCCAGTTATTTTGATATTGTACTTCTGAAATAAAATAATGTCAAAAACTATTAGTAAATACTATAAAGGAATATACTGTATGTGATTTGGTATGTATGACTGTGTACACAATTTACACTGCATCTCATGCATAATAAGAAGTCAAAATTATTCTAAGTCCAGCCTAAACAGAAAAGATTAACCCAGAAAACTTTCTAAGTCCAGCCCAAACATAAAAGTCTAACCGGACACCAACACCAACACCAACACCGCCACTTTTCCCCTCTCTCTCCCAATACCTCGCCTACTTCGTATACGGCGAGCTAAAAAGGAGTGGAAAAGCATTAGGAGTTGCTTTCCCTGGAAGTTTTACAAGCTTGTCAATCTCATTGTTCACTAATAATAGCCTAATTGTGAGACCTAGATCTGCTTACAGTACTTATATTAATATACAATCCATGCTGAACAATCTGATTACCATAATTAATCTACTTATGCAAATTAATGAATCTTGTCTTTCCTGATAATTTTATCTTTGACCATAGAAACGACTGTATAATAATATATGACATACATAGTTGTATAAACCGATCCATACCTGACCTGTAACATGTATTGAATACACACAGATCAAGTGGGACAAGAGCAAATCTCTGCTTCCAAAATTACAAACGAATTGGCTTTGATCCCTTCCCTCCGATGAACACCAGGTGTATGACCCGTAGCATCCCCATTCCTCCACTTGAATGGCCTGCTGGCGGTAATGGTGTGTCCCATGTGTGTGGTGAAGTGAGCTTTGAGAATATGAGATGCGGTGAATCCTAGTTTGGGCGACAGAGTGGGATCGCGATTCAGCCCCACCTTGGGGGGGAAGATGTGTTATATATTATAGCATGGTATAAGGTCTTTTTAGTCCATGAAGAGAAAGACAGCTCAAGAACATCTGATGAGAACATTGAACCTGATCATTGACACCAGCGTCAGCAATTTGTAGGATTTTTGCTTACATCCTTTATATTTTTTGTTCCTCTCGGACATGATAGTGCCTTTGTAGTAAAGATATACATACTGGTATATATAAAGATGTTTATGATGAGAGATAAAGAACAAACAACCAATACGCAAAATGATCTTAAGAATGTATTTTTTCATTTCATTTTCTGGACAATTTCGCAAAATTCCAACCCAATTGTATGAAATTTACAATAGTCATCTGTCAACACTAAATAATAAATGTAAAATAAACTTGTAATATGTTTACAATTGGACTCCAATGGGTCGGATCTTCAATAATGATTCATACATGTACAACTCAGCATTTGTATTATTGTTGTAATAAGCTGTCAATGGTGGTCAAATTTGAAGTACTTTCATTGAACTCAGGAGCCAGCTTGATTACTAAGAGTTGCTAAATGCTAATCTCAGAACAACAGTGAACCATACTGGATAACACTAAGATCTCTTCATATCTCATAAATTTGATTCCCTTTGCATGAATAAACATGAATTGCAGGCAAGCACCTAAAAGGTGCGTGGACCCCTCAGCCTGTTTTTTTTTAGTCAAGTCGGATCAGGGCTGCATCTAGAGCCAGTTTAGTTTTGGAAAACATATGGGCACCCAAAACTCAAATGAAACAAAAAACGAAAGTGTTGTTTTTGTTCAATTTGAAAAGATTTCTGAAGGAAATACTCCTAGAAAAAGCTTCTGAAAGCCTCAATATCGATCCGATTGCATAGCTGGGTATTGAATTTCATGTTAATAAACCTTTGTTTTGTGATTGATCACAGGCTCTTTGCGCCGAAATTCACTTTAAAAAATTGGACCCTCAATAATGAATTACGAAAAGGAACTGGGAGTTTGGGATCGGACCCTGCAAAAAATCCCTGGATACCGTATATAACAGACTTCGGTTTCACGTGAGTGATGTGCTGGGATTACAGCATGCAAGGAAGTGTAGCTTTATCAGTGGCAATTTATGCATTGCACAAGTGTGATAACAAGTAAACACACTTATTGACACAGGCCAACCCTTATCATTATTTGGGGGGAGCTCCAGGTATGCAAACTGATTCAAAATTGCACACAGTCAGGCTAAAAATGGACTCTCCTAATCACTCGTTTTACATAATTTCCAAGGTACAGTAACATGTTTGGTGACAAAAATTGAAGCATTATGTTGTACCAGTTAAATGCGTGGACACAAATATGGTTCATGCAAAAGTTTTAGAATAAATCATATGATGTAGAATAGAATGATTTAATAGCAAAATTTAAGAAAAATGTTGTCCTTCATTCAATAATAATCATGAATGGACCAGGCTTTCTTGTATCAGGGAACCTTCAAAATTCACAACGAAACATGCAACCAAGGGTTCCCGATGGGCATAGATAACAGTGCAAAAGCTAAGCCATCAATAAATTAAAAAATTTAAAAAAATAAGAAATCATGAAATTATCATAGCCATCTGAAAATCTAATCATTTCATCTGTCAACATTCAGGAAGCTCTCACCAAATTTTGGGCAGGCCCGACTTGATAGATCTGCAGACATTCAGCGGACAAGAACATGTTGATGGGCATAGATAACAGTGCAGAAGCTAAGCCATCAATAAATAATAATTTTTTTTTTTAAAAATCATGACATCATCATAGCCATCTGAAAATCTAATCATTTCATCTGTCAACATTCAGGAAGCTCTCACCAAAGTTTGGTCAGACCCGACTTCATAGATCTGCAGATATTCAGCGGACAAGAACATGTTGATGGGCATAGATAACAGTGCAAAAGCTACGCCATCAATAAATAATAAAAAAAATAATTAAAAATCATGACATCATCATAGCCATCTGAAAATCTAATCATTTCATCTGTCAACATTCAGGAAGCTCTCACCAAAGTTTGGTCAGGCCCGACTTCATAGATCTGAAGATATTTAGCGGACAAGAAAATGTTGACGGACGGACGCTAGGATGGACGGACGCTAGGACGGACGGACGTACGTACATGGCAACGACAAGACCCCACAGCCCTATGGGCTGAGGGGTAATATACAAAAGCAAAAGTCATTGTCAGGTGAATTAAGAGATCGATAATAAATATTGTCAGAGAAGTAAGAATCAGCAAAATAATTTCCAATATCAAATTGGTTCTAAAAATCTGGAGGAACTTTGCACAACATAAAAATTTTAATTCAGTTTGTCAAGTTATATTTTTCATAATATTTGTTTGGAAGAGATTTCTCCAGTTTTAAAATGATAATGTATATTCACTGTCTATGTACATAAATAAATATGTGGGGTCTGAAGGATATACGTTCCATTTTGTCCATTCAATGCTGAAAGGCCAGATACAGTTAATACCTTTCCAGCTCCTCATTATGTGGATTGAAATGCCAACTACAATCTGATATCATGAACACTGAAAGTTTGAAAACAAGAGTTTCAAATTTCTCAAGCTCATATGTGATGTCGCCTCACTGGGACTGACTCACAGCAGGTGTAGAATGTTTTTGATGATTGAAGTGGGGGGATACCCAGCAGTTGAAGGAAAATCACTTGAGCTGTTCTATAGCCAGACCTGTGATGTGTCTCAAAATCTGTAACACATGGTCCCCGGAAAATATCTGCAAAAATACAACACAAAAATCTATATTAAGACTCATTTCGAGACTCTGATCTGAAATTTCACCAACAGCCTCTTCATAGCAAAAGTCTAAATTATTGGTTATATGTCAAAGATCAGAAAGAAATCACAACTAGATATCAAATGTAACAAAAATGGCAGTTTGATCAGACTGTACGTAGAACTGATAGAACATGAGGTAGCATCTCAAAGGTGCATTGACCCCTCAGCATTTAAAAGCATTAATTGTATGGACAGTTGGATGAAAATTAGGATTTTCAAACATTGCGAATCCGCCTTTGCAGAGGTAATAGCATGTATCAAGTAAGTTCCAAACATTTCAATACAGGCTTATTACAACACATATAAGGGAAGTGGGAAGAGGTGCCGACATACTGACAGAGTCACATGGCTTCACAGTATAGTCTTCTGGTTAACCTATTCTAAAGCACATACCAAGAATGTAACGATTTGTGATATGTGTTGTATCTCAGGTACGCTTTTATTGTACCTGTTCATGTGGCAACTTGGATGACATGACCACACGGCCCCTAGCACCGGCATAAGCGTTATTAGATACAAATATAGAGAGCTGTGATACAAATATAGAAATGCTCTGAAAACTCGTATATTGGTAATTGGCGAGCTGTGTCGCTGTGACAACTCGTAGACTGGCGATTGGTGAGCTGTATCGTCGTCAGATGAAAATGACGGCAGTTAACACAAAAGACTAGTCTGTAAAGCCTGATGTCGACCAAGCATCAACTTCCCACAAATGCCAACATATATCAAAGACCAAAAGGTCTGTACAGGGGGCGGGCCTCGGGGACGAAACGTCCACCAGCAGAAAGGCCTGGACAAGGATGTACATGTACTAGTGTAAAGGTTGAAGAAAAACGACATCAGCTTCGAGTTTAGACAGTTAGTGCACATCTACAAAGTACTAAGCATGAAGCAAGTAAGTTTCAAAGTTGTTGCAGAAGTACTAACTCCTACCAGAATGAAATACATTTTGGCAGATATACATAAAATGCATTGAATGTGGCGCAGATGACAAGGACGTGGGAAAGAACTGTTATATCTGCAATAAGTTTCATAGTTGTCCATCAAATAGAAACTGGGACAGAGACCAGGCAAGAAATTCTTGCTAGACTCCGACTGGATAATGGGCATAACTCTGTGAAAAATAATCGAAATACCTATACAACCTAATAGTGCACATTTGCAAGGTACCAAGCATCTTCCATGTGAGTTTCCAAGTTGTCCATCAAACAGTAACGGAGATATGGACCAGACAATATATTGTTGCAGGGCAGAAATCATCAAAACAAGTAAACATGAAGCTGCGCTATCGAAACCCCTCGGCTCTGAACCCCAGCTATTATAATGTAAGGGTGTCTCTACCAATTGATTGGCTTGTGGGAAGAAATATTTACCCCTGGTATTGTAAGTGTACTTTCTTTGAAAAAAAAAATTGTCTAATAGAATAAATCAATAAATCAGTCATCCAATCAATAAATAAATGTGATAGTATACTAACATGATATAGAAATAATATGCAAACTTAACATAGGAATTAGTGGATTTTGTTAGACAAGGGGCATAACTCTATCTAGCATCTAGTTCAGGTCAAGAGAAACAACTGTATCACGTTAGGATGTTGTATATGGAACGGTTCTGAAATTATCACAATAACAAATCATAAATGGATTTTTATTTGTAAAAAGGGGCATAACTCTGCAAAATATTGTCCGAGATGACTCATTTTCGATAGGCTTCTGACTTACGTGAAGATAAATCGATGTAACAAGTTTGGTTGCCATGCATGAAACGGTTCTGTAGATATCGCGGTAACAGACGGACGGACGGACAGCCGTACATGATGACGACAATAGGCCGAGGGGTAAAAACCTGACGGTGCACATAAGCATCTTCCACATAAGTTTGAGAATTGTCCATCCAATAACTAAGATACGGACCAGATAAGAAATTGTTGATGGATAGACGACCCTTCGACAATACGATGATAGCAGATGACCGCGCCGACCGATGAGCGGAAGGGTAAAAATTAAGTATTATTAGGCCAGTCAAGGTTTCGCCTTTGGCTCAAAAAGAAACCTTGATGTTGTGAAGATGGCATTTCCTGTGATCAAATTATTACAGCATTTACCGTATTACTAAAACTTGTTCATACACAATAGTTGATTGTCAACCAAAGATCATACCTTTAATTTTCCCTCTGCTCCAACGTAAGCAATTGACGTCCCCACTCTGGATAAATGCATGGCCTGCAAAAATAATGCCACATATTTAAGTCTGATTTTGAAAGTCAGCGGTTATTTATATTGTTAAAACAAGTGTTTGTGGAAAATGTCAACCAAATCTCAGGGCTCTGGGATGGTAGCAGCATATGTTTACGAGTACAAGAATGTCTGATATTTTGATGCAAGCCTTCAAATATGGGAGAGAATTAAGGTTTAATGTCGCGTTCAGCAATATTTCAGCTATATAGCGATGATCAAACAAAATTCTAAGTATTCTAACACAAACAAATCAACAACCCAGCAATCCAGAAGTAATCAACACAACACACCAAAAGACATGCACATACATTAAAACTTCTGCAACAAACTGATTTCCTTCAAATAACCTAAAATACAGTCTTCTTTTACCCAACTAGAGAAGATCTTTTAAAGTAGCTGCTTAATAAAGAATCTCTTACAATATTAAAATCTATAGTCGATCAGAATATGTTTCACTGTGAGATCTTCGTGGCTTGAAATTTTGAAAATCGCTACATGGGATTCCAACAGGATCAACCTCATTATCTAGGGCTGCCTATAGCCATTTCATCAGCTTCAGTATTTCCTACTGCCAACATGACAACATCAATCTGTTGATGAAATCTACGATCTTATATTTGTAGAATGTTTAAAATGGTGGGTGAGATGAAGTTCCACTCTCTATCGCTTGAAGGCATGATGATGACAGTGAATCTGAGAATATGACATACTTTCCTCCTATAGCAGGGATTCCGCCAGAAAAAAAAATCTGGGTCCGCAAATACGAGGGAGCGAAGCGACCAAGTCTGAGGGAGCGTAGCGACCGAAGGGGGAAGAGTCCGAGAGGGGGGTTCCCCCCTCGCGGCGGCAGAAGATTTTTGATAATTGCCGTTTAAATTGATGGCCTGAGAGAGCGTCTAGAGATGGATTTTATAATAAAGATTAACAGCAGGAACGTCTGTTTGAAGTCTATTTACACTCTTTGCTACGTATGTATTACCGCGATAATTTGAACTTGGAAGCAGAAATCTTCCGGGACGGTTGCTAACCGTGTCGATATGCGGACGTGGTGGAGAGCACATGAACAGATTTTGATAGTGAGCGCGGTCCAGAAAAAATTTCAGCGAAGTCGACACGATTATTTCAGCCGACTATCTCAAAAATAACTTTGGTCATCAAACTATATATTTTTGAAAAGAGAATCTCTTCAGCTATTCCGGAACGTTTAGATTGTCAGAATCGAACCAGTATTACGCGAGCTATGATCAAATAACCGGCCGAGTTTCCGTTTCTTCAGTCGAATTCAAAACATTTCAGTCGAATACGCCGACCCTGGAAAACATCATGGCAAACAAAATCATGCCCTTAAATGATCTAATAATATACTCGAATTGTGACAGTTGTTAACTTGACCTTCCAGAGCTTCTACTTTAATTTCCGTGGCCTGCGCTGGAAGAGCACTAAACACAAGAAATCTGGCTGGATGGAAGACAGTAGTCGCAGACTGTTAGCTGAAAATGGAGTGCTATCATACCTCTGGAAGCGGGAAATTTTCCACGTGCTTCAGAGAACCGTCAGGTCATTGTCCTAATTCCGGCAATTGCCATCTTTTCAAATGTGAATTTCCACATGTGTTTTCATTGATATTCACGAAGGGAAGACTTGGAGGGATATAAAGTAACATTTTAAACCTTTAGCTACCATTTTACTTCTTAACAAGCAGACCAAAAGGGGGATTTTTATTTCATTCAGTGGGGGGAATGGGTCCGTTGACGGACCCAAATAGACCCTAGCGGAATCCCTGTATAGTAGACCCAATATCTCCTAAAGCTAACAATAGAGCTTTGGCTTCGCCAGTGAAAATCGAAGTTTTACTTTAAAGTCGACAGGTTTCAGTTTTGGAACTAAAGATAGTAGCACACGCTACTCTCTCATCATCTTCAGAACCAGCCGTATAATTAGCTTGATGCGATCTGTATTTTTCTCTCAATAGACCAAATTCTTGTGTATGCACGAGATGGCCCGTATCTGCTTTTTTGAATATTTATATAAGTGGTGCTTTGTTGGAGAGATAGTGGGTAGGGTTCTATTCCAGGGTTGTAGGTGCTGAATCCTGTGCAGGCATGAGAGTGGAAGAAAACAAAATATCTGAAGTGAGGCAGCAACAGGAGTGGAGTGAAAAAGCATAGCAACTGTATGGGGAGAATCTGAGATCCCCCCCCCACCCATCGATATGCAAAATTTTTAAATTTACCTAAAAATAGGGCTGTGTGAGAGCATTTCAAAGGTATTTTTCACTTGCACCAGGCCCAGTTCCATCTGTTTTCAACAGATTTGTTTATTCACTTGACGTTGTGTGTATCATGACTGAATGTAAGCAGAATTTCTCTCTGCAGATGCCTGAAGTTAATTTTTATCATCTGAATAATTAGAAGAAATAGGTAGTGGTCCCCGACAACATGACATCAGATTGACCAAATATAGGGTAATGTTAGTTGTTGTTGTTATTCGGATATTGGAAGAGGAGTTGGTTGAGAAGAAAAATGAAGAAACGAATGCAACACAGCTGGTTCAGCTCCAAAAAAGCGGAATTCCCCTAAAATGGAAATTCTCATGCATGCCTGTGAGTGAGTTAGGATGTGAGCATCCAGAATAAATAAGATACCCTACTAATATATGGTAGGATGATTTTTATGTTCTTTTGAAACAAGTGGGTGATGCTCAATGTATCCTGATCAGCAGACTACCTCTAGCAGTACAATAATTGCATCCAGGTATTGAGGGTGGGGCCATTCCAATGTTAAGTGAATGTATCTTGTAACTGGTTATGAGGTGAAATCTCAGAACATATAGTGAATGTTGTGGGGTGGGGACATGATTAGTGTAGGAGATGCAATGGTGGGGTTCAGGGCTCTGGAAGTGGGAATGCACCACAGCAGCAATAGCTACATACTGAAAGTGTATAATAATGTTGTTTATTGTACGGATTCATGTGGTGGTACCAGAAGTTAAAAGTTGCTGAAAGGAATGAAAAAATTGTAACCATAGAGATTCATCTGACTATTGGACAGAAACATGATTGTGGCATATAATCTTGCATACTGCATAATTTGAATTTTGACTCCTTTTTCTGGATCAAAATTGATATGAAGTTTAGCTCGGCTGGCATTACATTGAGTGTTTCACTACATCTAAACAAACATGATACTGTATTACTTACTGATAGTTTGACTCGAAAATGGTGATAGAAATGATTCTCCAAACTGGTAATGAAAACAGCTACTTCTTCCGATGTTATATCTCTGAAATTCTTGTCATGTAAACTGGAAAATATACAAGAAACAAGGTAGCTCAATTAAGAAGACTTGTAAAGTTCATCAATCAGTGTATCATGGCCTAAGATCAAAGAGAGTTGGAACTCAAAAGTTCAATTTTTTTTGAAAGGCATTCAAATTTTAGCAAGTTAATACGAAGCTGCGCATCTGAAAACCCCTCGGCTCTGGGTGCCAGTCATTCATAATGTATTCAATTTGAACCAAGACTTCAGGAACACCAAGCAGTCAAGTGACAAATATACAGATTATGAAAAATTTTGCAATTAGAAATGGCCTCCAAGGTTTCAGTCCAATCAGAGAAACCAGTATTCAATACATAAGTCTCTTGATGCAACAATGATGTATACCAAATTTTACATCGAGCATTTGAAAGTTATCAGAGATAGAGATCATTAATGATTTCGCGTAAATAAAAGATGGCCACCCATCCTTCCCACCACTCCGAGGAACTGATGTGGTTATTCATTGCAAGTCTTTTGATACATCGATGCTGTATACCAAGTTTCATATAGAACACTGAAATGGTATCAAAGATATACATCATTAAAGATTTTGCATAAATTAAAGATGGCCACCAAGGTTTCCACCAAATCAGAAACACCAGAAATGTCATTTATCGTAAGTCTATTGATGCATCGATGATGTATACCAAAGTTTACTTCGAGCACTAGAATGGTATCAGAGATAGAGATCATTAATGATTTCGCATAAATTAAATATGGCCGCCCATCCTTCCCGCCACTCAGAGGAACTGATGTGGTTATTCATTGCAAGTCTCTTGATACATCGATGTTGTATACCAAGTTTCATATAGAACACTGAAATGGTATCAAAGATATATATCATTAAAGATTTTGCATAAATTGAAGGTGGTCACCAAGGTTTCCACTCAATCAGAAACACCAGAAATGTCATTTATCGTAAGTCTATTGATGCATCGATGATGTATACCAAATTTTACTTCCAGCACTTGAACGGTATCAGAGATAGAGATCATTAATGATTTCGCATAAATTAAAGATGGCCGCCCATCCTTCCCGCCACTCAGAGGAACTGATGTGGTTATACATTGTAGGTCTCTTGATACATCGATGCTGTATACCAAGTTTCGTATGGAACACTTGAATGGTATCAGAGATATATATCATTAAAGATTTTGCATAAATTAAAGCTGGCCGTCAAGGTTTCCACCGAATCAGGGAAACTGGTTTGGTCATTCCTTTGAAGTTTCTTGATGCATCGATGATCTATACCAAGTTTCACACTGAACAGTGAAATGGAACCTGAGATACACAAGGTTAATGGTTTCGCATAAATTAAATATGGCCGCCAAAGCTTCCAACCAATCGGGTCCAGATTCAATAGGGTTCTGGGTCATGAGAATATGGATGTGCAGTGCAAGTTTGGTGTGCCTAGGGTAAGTCGTTCTAAAGATATCTTGGTAACGAGAAAGCTGTGATGGTTTCGCATAAATTAAAGATGGCCGCCAAAGTTTTTTCAATCAATCAGGTCCAGATTCAATAGGGTTCTGGGTCACGAGCATATGGATGTACACTGCAAGTTTGGTGTGCCTAGGGTAAGTCGTTCTAAAGATATCTTGGTAACGAGAAAGGTGTGACAGACGGACGGACGTACATGACGACGACAATACCCTTCAGCAAAATTTTGGCCGAGGGGTAAAGAACAGACACAGGAGGTAACTGGAACTTTAAAATTTCACCCACAATGTGACAGTTGGATGAAATAAATAAAATTCGAATTTGCAACATTAGTTACACATGCAAAGCTGAACAAACCAATGAAAAAGCTGTTCCAAATGTGAACATAGAGAGGGCTCAGGGCATACACTTCTTCAAAATTTTAGCAACAACGTGAATGCGAGATTGAAACATTAAACATTTATAAACAATGTTGGTATTTATTATCAAAGCAAACCTGCTATTGTTATTGCCATTATCCTCCTTTGGAGATCCTGCTGTAGACTAAAAGTTCTCACCTCTTGGAGCCTCAGCCAATATGTTACACCACGCCTGCGCCCAATACGCACTTCCCAATTCCTTTTTTCCTTCTACAGCCACACCGCGTGGAGGCATTTTGGGAGAGCTCTGCTAGATTAGATTTTGTCTATCTTGTGATAGGGAATTGAGTCTAGATTAAGCTGTATACATTGTAAAACAATGTCTAAAGACACAGGAATATCTAAATGCTGCGAATCTTGCAGGCGGTCTTGGTCTCAATTAGATTGACATTCACTGTGTATAGAAGGCTACATTAAAGGTCAACCCAAACGGAATTTTTTTTGGTCTAAAAATCCTTAAAAATCATAGTTCATACTTCACTTTGTATGAAAAAAATATTGAAAAAATTCTAATCTGATCAGAAACACGCGTAATATGGGAGCAAAGTGGGCTTTTTCACACTTTCACAGCTGGGTTGATGACGTCACGCAGGGAAGTTGCCTGAGAAAAAACAGCGGATAACATGGAAAGCGAGTGCAGTCAGAGCTCCGGTTCAGATGTCGATTCGAGCGATATCAGCTTCTTAGATGGAATATTTTTCGCCAAGAAGATGAAATAGACATAGAGGAGGATGATGACGGGCAAATTAACAGTTGTTTGCAGACCAACGGCGGAATTCAGCCCTATCAATTTGAGCCGTACGGCTCCGATTCTGACAGTGACAACCACTCTGACAACGTGGAACTCGACGACGACAGGATTCGGAGAGGTCGTTTGTTGAATACAGATTGGTATGCAACTGACTGGAAACCTTATTATCGTCATCTATAAGACCAAATGTCCATATATTTCAAACTGTATTGAATGTAGAACGATTCTGTGATGTAAACAACGAGCACATCTGTGTTGTTATTGTTGTTACTGACCGAGGCAGCCTTTTCGAAGGGATAAACTCCGGGATTCGGCAGTATGGACAGTAAACTGTTGATAACTCTACTGATATACGTCCGATTTGAATTTTGTTTGTTTTTCCATAATCCCCATGAAATACCAATTTCAGAATTATATAGTTTGATAAAAAAACTTTGGACATTCATGGCGAAAAGTAAGCCGTGGTGAGTGGATCGGCATTCACATTTGCTCAATTTTCGACAAATTACCTCAATTAAATTGAAATCGAATGATATTCCCACAATCTCAAATGTCAAGGGATTATGAAAGTATTATTATCACTTCTGTATCTACAGCCATTCACTCCAATTGGTGTTTTTTATTTATTTACTTATCAAACGTATATATATTTATGAAAGATCATTTTATTATTATTAAATAATATGAAATAGAGACTCATCCAGTCTGTAGGTGCCCAAGCAACAAATGCCACGCGAGAGCGAGCAGAGCATGTACAGCCGTCTCCCTGCCCGAGGCCTGGCTTGCAGGCTAGGTTCGTTCAGCCGATGTCCGTGATAGATTCTCCTTGTCCGATTTCTTTGCCGTCACATTCTGATTGTTCTTAGGTTTGATAGTTGGAATAGCTGTTCTCTTTAGTTTTGGTTTGTACCCGAATTCAACTGCTACGCTGTAGATGTCCTCGAATGATGTCTAATTTCTGTCAAAATGTGCCGAGCAAATTACTGGCTCGGGCCCTCTTTCCACACTCTCGTGTTGCGTATATATTTCGTCCAATTTGCAGCGATTTTCTCGTCTTTAGGCCACAAATGAATACTAACACCGTCATCTGTAGTAAAACTGCAACCTCCCACTACACGACGTCGCGGCATATTTAACAAATCATGCCCCGATACTCCGAAAATCTCCAGAAATCAGCAGCTACTTACGACTGTGGTATACGGCTTTAACAAAGAGAATACAAGACGGCTTCCCTCCGTGACGTCACAGCTGGAATTGACAGGAGAGCGATTTTCACCTTTCAAACGGCAATATCTCGCCAACCAGACTGCACAAAATTATGAAAAAAATATCATTATTTTCAGAATCGAAAGGACTATTTTTTATATTTTTGACCTCAGAGCGTTTGGGTTGACCTTTAACACACTCTGCACTGACCAGCTGACCAGCAGTGACTATTGGTTTCAGTGACTCACCAATCCCAGACTTCCTTGCAATCCTCAGGGTTGATAGTGAGAGTGATCTTACTGAGTCCCTCACATTCTGTGGGTACAGCATACATCAGTTCTACTGGCTTCTGCCCACCAACTATCAATATAAACAACGAACCACAATGTATTGAATATATTTTTCACATTCATAAGGAAATAAAAATATCATTTCTAAACAGAGTTGTTCAACTGTGAAATAGTGCACAATCAGACATGTGCAATCAATGTAGAATTTCTTCTTGACAAAGTTTGAATAAAAAGTTGAAATCTTAGAGAAGAAATATAAATTCAGCCATTGCAACTCTCAAGTGCTTGACAAAGTAATTGGAACTCTGGAGTCTGTAATGATATTCATCAGGTAAAGATTTTGGAGCAACAAATGCTGCCCAGCAATGAAACTTGGCCCGAGAGGGAGTAGCCACCAATATATTAAATTATAAGGAGAATTACGGTACTTTTATTGGGCTACTCAACTTCTCTCAAAAACTCCTGTGAACTTGACAGAAGGGTTCATATGAACATTGTGTAAATGCTCAAGATTGTAGCTGTATTTTGTTTAGCAGCATATGTTGTTGATATCCATATTTGGACATTTGCTTTCAGTGACATCTGCTTTAAAACTCTTCAAGGTCACACCACATCCAGCATGAACTAGTTAAAATTGCATACTGTACTACATCTACCATTGTGGTTGATGATTTACCTGTAATTTGTCCACTCCACATGGCTAACATCCAGGTAAGATCCAGCGAGGAGAAGGTCAGGGGGCTTACACTGCAGTCAAACTGGCTCTGTATATATAATAAACATACAGCTGATGAAAGGCTGATCAGATGGGACAGCAGAGCAGTGTTCCACAATAAAAGATACAGGGGATGGGCTTCCCTTATCTTACATTCATAATAATTTAAGGTAATCAGATTTCTAGTGATGGAGGTGCATTATAATATTGCGTCCACACATTAATGCCATGACTAGAGGGAATCAGCAATGGTCTGTTGAATATTTTCCCAGTCATTTCTGGGTGAATTCTTTGCCATAGGTAACAGATAATATTCCAGTGCTAATCAGAGAGAGAACAAGGAGGTGCTATGATAGCAATCACTCATGTGTATCATCTGATTCGTAACCCATCACCCTTCAACACAAAGGAAGTGATGACAAGTATTTGGCGACCATTCTCCAAAGCTCATTGGCTGTTTTAAGTTTAGAACATACAGCCGATAGAACATACAGCTGAACAGGTGACATTCACTGATGATATCCCAGTACAGATCAGAACTGGATTGGCCTAGTGTGTGCCTGCCCAAATAGCTGATCACGGTGTTGTAGCCACCTGGCAACATGGAGAGAGTCAGCCAGATATCCAGGAATCCAGTTATCAATGGGAGGCTTGCACAACAGGACCGGAAGATAAACTGTAAGTGCCTGTTCTGCCAAATGATTGGTTAACAGGCCAAAATCAACAAACAGGAAGTGGCAATCACATAATCTGATTGAATAGTTGGTATTGGGTAAGTCCCTGATTATCGTATTACTGGAAAATTTCCATATTATCATCCCATGCACAAGTTACTCGATTTCTCTTATTCCCAAATATTACCCCACAACTAATGCCTTCAATGTGAGAAAAATTGTTGATATACCTGTAAAACGGTGATCCTACCTTGAACCAGTCTGTGAGATATCTGCACAGACCGACAGCACCCTTCACCATCAACACAGGGTAATAAGAGAAGGATTCCTGGAGGCGAGGGTCCAGAGATTCCTCCATCTCCACCCCACACAGGTAGGCTGTCAACACCACCCTCAAATCACCATTACCTGAGAAGGAAATATAACACAGAATGCATAAGATGGAGAAAGTCCCAATGATGGTTCTAACTAAAACCAATGAATATCCTTCGGTGCAGTTCCAGTGCCTTGCTTAAATACGAAGCTGCGCATCTGAAAACCCCTCGGCTCTGGACGCCAGCCATTCATACTGTACTCAATTTGAACCCTTCTAGTTTGAAGACATCAGGAACACGAAGCAGTCAAGTGACAAATATACAAATTATTACAAATTTTACAATTACAAATTTTACAATTGCAAATGATCTTCAAGTTTTCCGTCCAATCAGAGAAACCGGCAGTCATTACTTGTCTCTTGATGTATCAATGATGTATACCAAGTATCATACTGAACACTTGAACAGTAACAGAGGATTTATAGATCATCAATTATTTTACATAAATTAACATGAGGGTGAGACTCACAAAACCCCTCGGCTTCCCCCAAGCAATTGAGAAATATGCTGAAAATGTGCAACATATTATGGTCAGGGCCATATCCAGAGTTTATTTGGGGACACCCTTTCTTGCCTTTCTTTGGGCGCATTTGTATGTGTTTGGGCACATTCGTATGTAAAAAGCAAAAAAATTGGCTGTAAAGTTTGGGTGGCCATACCCCTTAACAGGTATCAAAATGGCTCTAGATATGGCCCTGATGGCTATATTTACTGGCCATCCAGAATTGTCCCTTTTAGAGCATATCATCAATTCTGCAGATATAACAGCAACATACAAGCATATATCACAAATTATTTCACTCAAAAGGGGCATAACTTTGCCAAATATGGGCCGAGACAAATAATTTTCTAGACGCTTCTAGAAGTAGATAAATAATTTTCCAAAAAAGTGGTAGCTGTACCGAACACAGTTCTTCAAATATAACTGGTTACATTCAAGCATATCCTAGATTATTACACCCGAAAACGGGCATAACTCCATAAAATAAAGGCTGAGACAATGAATTTTTTGTATGTTTTTAAAATACAACTAGATAAATAAGTTTCCAAAATTTAGTAGCTGTAGCTAACACGGATCTGCAGAGATAACTTGCAGATTCAACTATATATCACAAAATCAGAGATTATTACATCTGAAAGGCGCATAACATTAGATAAAACGTTAGGAGACTAATTTTTTGTAGTCAGAATACCATTAGAAAAAAAAAATTCCTCATAATTTATAGTTGCTGTACCAAACACAGTTAATTAGATTTAACCTGGTACATTCAAGCATATATCACAAAATATACCAAATTTTACATCAAGTATTTGAACGGTATCAGAGATAGAGATCATTAATGATTTTGCATAAATTAAAGATGGCCACCCATCCTTCCCACCACCCAGAGGAACTGATGTGGTTATTCATTGCAAGTCTCTTGATACATTGATGGTGTATACCAAGTTTCATATAGAACACTTAAAATGGTATCAGAGATATACATCATTAAAGATTTTACATAAATTAGAGATGGCTACCAAGGTTTCCACCCAATCAGGGAAACTGGTTCGGCCTTTCCTTAAAAGTTTCTTGATGTATCGATGATCTATATCAAGTTTCACAGTGAACAGCGAAATGGTATCCGATGACCACCAAAGTATCCACCCAATCTGGTCCAGATTCAATAGGGTTCTGGATCACGAGCATATGGATGTGCACTGCAAGTTTGATGTGCCTAGGGTAAGTCGTTCTAAAGATATCTCGGTAATGAGCAAGTTGTGACGGACAGACGTACACAACGCCGACAATACCCGTTGGCCGAGTAAAAACACATGTATGTGTGTGATACATGCGTAAAGATGCACCTTATACACAGCTAAAAATGCCTTGAGTCCAACCCCACTACCCAACCTCAGGTTTGGTGGGAAATATTAACACCCCCCCCCCCCCAACCTTTTGAGGCTCAAACTCCACTCCTAATAGAATGTTCTACTACTCACTCACCTAATTTACTTTTCGCTTTCAATAAAACTTGGATGGCTAAAGGGTCATCTGAAAATACAAATATTGCATGAATAACTGTACTGAAGTATAATTATTAGAAAGGGAGCATCTACAAAGTATGTACGCCAGAAGCTCTTTGATTTTTTTTTTTACATCCCCCTCCCCTGCTGTATATGTATTGTACACAAGGGCCCAACACCTCTCCACCAGCTGTAAGTGAGGCAGGATACCACAGTAGGTCAATGTATATCAGAGCGTTATAGTTAAAATCTTTAATGAGTCAGACAGGAACTCCCAAAGGAGCCTCAATGAAAATATAACAATGCATAAATTTCTCAGCATTGCAGATCCGGATGTACATGGTGTATGGGGACAACTTTTTGAAGTGGACAATGGAAGAAACGTGGCAGGGTTGAATGATCTTCAGGCCTCGAAATTTCAAAAATTTGCGTAACCCAAAAATAGTTCTGGGTCACGATGTTCACGTAACCTATTGTTCGGTTACGTAGGACTAGGTTGCGTAACCCATTGGTTACGTAAACAGGTTAGCCAAATTTTTTTTCTGAAAATGAAGAAAATGTGTATTATATATTATTATATATATATTATTACAATAAAATACAAAATTGTTTTGAGAGTCCTTGAAACAGCAGCTGACGGCAATATTCTTAAACTGCGATGTAACATGTGCAACTTATTCGTCAGAAATTCAGCAAGAAGCACCCAGGCATGGAATAAAAGGGACGGTGTTGAAAAAAATAAAATGTGAAATGTGTAGAAAGTAAAACAAAAGCAGACAACACTTTTCTAAAGTCATCGTGAAATGACCACTTCTGGAATGTTTTTATGTTCACAGAGTCAATTTTCGCTTTTGAGCCGTTTTGCATATCGAATCTGCGGTCCGGAGGATCCGGAGATGAGAAATTACTGCATTCACACTGATTTCCCTCCACTTCCGTGTGCGTGCTGTCTCGCGCTGTAGAATTGACCCGCATTTGATTGGATGAATTCAGGCTTTGTATGTTGGGAGTTGTGTCCCCTTGATATCGCATGCTTCCGTTTTTTTGCGCCATCAGAATGTCAGTTTTTTCCGTTTCGAACCTCCGTGTTTTTATTTCTTTCTGATGCAAAATCACACGTTCATGATACTAATTCCATAATAAAAACGTGTATAAACTCCGAAGCATGATTCGAAGATACCATAGAGGAGAAATATAGACCGGTAAGGCAACGATTGATGACTGTCACTGGGCCGGTCGCCCGGACATTTTCAATGGCACTCGTCATACCGTAGCGCAAGTTGATTTTTTACGTAACCGATTATTCGTTCTGCAGAATTTACAACCACGTAACCGACACGTAACCGATCGTTTCGGTTACGCCAAATTTCGAGGGCTGATCTTGTGATACCTAACTTGGCAGGGTTAGACCGACCTTGGGACACCTAACATGGCAGGATTAGACCGACCTTGTGAGACCTAACATGGTAGGGTTAAACTGACCTTGAGAAACCAAAAATAGGGTTAGACTGACCTTGTGGGACCTAAATGGCAGGGTTAGACTGATCTTGTGAGACTTGGACTGACCTTGTGAGATCTAACATGGCAGGGTTAGACCGACATTGTGAGCCCTAACATGGCAGGGTTAGACTGACCTTGTGAGACCTAACATGGCAGGGTTAGACTGACCTTGTGAGACCTAACATGGCAGGGTTAGACTGATCTTGTAAGACCTAACATGGCAGGGTTAGACTGATCTTGGGAGACCTAACATGGCAGGGTTAGACTGACCTTGTGAGACCTAACATGGCAGGGTTAGACTGACCTTGTGATACTTAACATGGCAGGGTTAGACTGATCTTGGGAGACCTAACATGGCAGGGTTAGACTGAACTTGTGATACCTAACATGGTAGTGTTAGACTGACCTTGTGAGATCTAACATGGCAAGGTTAGACTCACCTTGTGATACCTAACATGGCAGGGTTAGACTGACCTTGGGAGACCTAACATGGCAGGGTTAGACTGATCTTGGGAGACATAACATGGCAGGGTTAGACTGACCTTGTGAGACCTAACATGGCAGGGTTAGACTGACCTTGTGAGACCTAACATGGCAGGGTTAGACTGACCTTGTGAGACCTAACATGGCAGGGTTAGATTAACCTTGGGAGACCTAACATGGCAGGGTTAGACTGATCTTGGAAGACCTTACATGGCAGGGTTAGACTGAACTTGTGAGACCTAACATGGCAGGGTTGGACCGTGTGAGATCTAACATGGCAGGGTTAGACTGACCTTGTGAGACCTAACATGGCAGGGTTAGACTGACCTTGTGAGACCTAACATGATAGGGTTAGACTGACCTTGTGATACCTAACATGATAGGGTTAGACTGACCTTGTGATACCTAACATGGCACGGTTAGACTGATCTTGTGATACCTAACTTGATAGGGTTAGACTGACCTTGTGATACCTAACATGGCAGGGTTAGACTGACCTTGTGAGACCTAACATGATAGGGTTAGACTGACCTTGTGAGACCTAACACGGTAGGGTGAGACTGACCTTGTGAGATCTAACATGGCAGGGTTAGACTGACCTTGTGATACCTAACATGGCAGGGTTAGACTGACCTTGTGATACCTAACATGATAGGGTTAGACTGACCTTGTGATACCTAACATGATAGGGTTAGACTGACCTTGTGAGATCTAACATGGCAGGGTTAGACTGACCTTGTGATACCTAACATGGCAGGGTTAGACTGACTTTGTGAGACCTAACATGATAGGGTTAGACTGACCTTGTGATACCTAACATGATAGGGTTAGACTGACCTTGTGAGACCTAACATGGCAGGGTTAGACTGATCTTGGGAGACATAACATGGCAGGGTTAGACTGACCTTGTGAGATCTAACATGGCAGGGTTAGACTGACCTTGTGAGACCTAACATGGCAGGGTTAGACTGACCTTGTGAGACCTAACATGGCAGGGTTAGATTAACCTTGGGAGACCTAACATGGCAGGGTTAGACTGATCTTGGAAGACCTTACATGGCAGGGTTAGACTGAACTTGTGAGACCTAACATGATAGGGTTAGACGGACCGTGTGAGATCTAACATGGCAGGGTTAGACTGACCTTGTGAGACCTAACTTGATAGGGTTAGACTGACCTTGTGATACCTAACATGGCAGGGTTAGACTGACCTTGTGAGACCTAACATGATAGGGTTAGACTGACCTTGTGATACCTAACACAGGGTTAGACTGACCTTGTGAGACTAACTAACATGATAGGGTTAGACTGTGAGACCTTGTGATACCTAACATGATAGGGTTAGACTGACCTTGTGACTGACCTAACATGGCAGGGTTAGACTGATCTTGGGAGACATAACATGGCAGGGTTAGACTGACCTTGTGAGATCTAACATGGCAGGGTTAGACTGACCTTGTGAGACCTAACATGGCAGGGTTAGACTGACCTTGTGAGACCTAACATGGCAGGGTTAGATTAACCTTGGGAGACCTAACATGGCAGGGTTAGACTGATCTTGGAAGACCTTACATGGCAGGGTTAGACTGAACTTGTGAGACCTAACATGATAGGGTTAGACGGACCGTGTGAGATCTAACATGGCAGGGTTAGACTGACCTTGTGAGACCTAACTTGATAGGGTTAGACTGACCTTGTGATACCTAACATGGCAGGGTTAGACTGACCTTGTGAGACCTAACATGATAGGGTTAGACTGACCTTGTGAGACCTAACACGGTAGGGTGAGACTGACCTTGTGAGATCTAACATGGCAGGGTTAGACTGACCTTGTGATACCTAACATGGCAGGGTTAGACTGACCTTGTGAGACCTAACATGATAGGGTTAGACTGACCTTGTGATACCTAACATGATAGGGTTAGACTGACCTTGTGATACCTAACATGGCAGGGTTAGACTGATCTTGTGATACCTAACATGATAGGGTTAGACTGACCTTGTGATACCTAACATGGCAGGGTTAGACTGACCTTGTGAGACCTAACATGATAGGGTTAGACTGACCGTGTGAGACCTAACACGGTAGGGTTAGACTGACCTTGTGAGACCTAACATGGCAGGGTTAGACTGACCTTGTGAGACCTAACATGATAGGGTTAGACTGACCTTGTGATACCTAACATGGCAGGGTTAGACTGACCTTGTGAGACCTAACTTGATAGGGTTAGACTGACCTTGTGAGACCTAACATGGCAGGGTTAGACACCTTGTGAGACCTAACATGATAGGGTTAGACTGACCTTGTGAGACCTAACATGATAGGGTTAGACTGACCTTGTGATACCTAACATGGCAGGGTTAGACTGACCTTGTGAGACCTAACTTGATAGGGTTAGCAGCCCTCCAATTAAGGATGGTTTGTGGTAACCTGTAAACAGGTTACCACAAAACAAGAAGTGGTAACCCGGTTCAGAAAAAC
The DNA here is from genome assembly GCA_036873755.1 of Hanleya hanleyi. Lineage (NCBI taxonomy): Eukaryota > Metazoa > Mollusca > Polyplacophora > Lepidopleurida > Hanleyidae > Hanleya > Hanleya hanleyi. Next base: position 79,931 of record JAVTVY010039924.1, on the reverse strand, counting down.
AGGTTACCGCGCGTGCTTTTGGGTTGTTGTCAAAGAGATAAATGATATTCGCTTGGCCGTGTTAACTCAGATGTAATATTCTTGTACGACAATCATGTTAAAATTCAATTTTGTAAAGTCTGAAGTCGAGATATTGCTTTTAGTACATGTAAAACTGATTGCTTGTATGTACAGGTGCAGGTATTATTTGCTAGTCTACATGTACTTCATAGATATTGCAAATAGTACGAAATGAATTTTGTGCTCTTACATGTAATTAATTATTAAATATCATCTAAAATGTTAGTTTATGTTTTTCAGTAGAAGCATCTGAATGGATACTACTGTCATGAAATATTTAAAATTTGGCACTTTTTACAAAATTAATGTGATTGTGAGGATGTCATTGTGAGTGTCGCTGTTGTACGGTTTTTCAATTTTTGGCTGACTTGAACACATAATTGTGATAATACATTATTAAATGAAGCAATTTTGATAAAATTCAGTGAATAGTCTTGAACTGTTTTGGTTTCAGCTTTGTTGAAACAGTTAGTTACCTGTGTACTGATGAAATAAAAATATATATTAAGCTACATACATACATACTGTCCTTCATTTCATTAAATATGCTGTATTGATATGATTTCAATATTGTGTTCGTGCATTTTTTTTCAAACAGTTGTCTCGCCGCCGGGGTTTGAGTGGTGTTGTTGTTGTTTTGTTACTTTCACTTTGACTGTCATCTTTGCCGGTGAGATTGGTTTTAGCCCAGGCTTGAAGAGATCCAGGTTTTACGTGTCTGGAAACATTGCTTTTATGTACATAATCAACGCCATCGGCGTATGATATAATTCAAGCCAGCGAATTTCCGTGAAGTGTTGCTTGTGAACGATGGCCGCAAAATGCCGACTGCAAATTTTGCAACTCCACTTAGTGATATTGTCTTCACTGTGAACTTTGTAAAGGAAGAAGAGATGAAACTGTCATTTCAGAAATGTTCTCAGTTTCTCTGGATTTCGTTGACATTTCTAACAAAGTATTGAACAAACACAGCAGATGCCAACTGTCAAACGTACGATGCACGTTGATGCGCGCACACTGCACACCAGACTGATTTGTTTCAGTAAACTCCGACTGACCTACTTATCGTAGGGAACCAGGCTTTGCTGCGGCAGTATCAAACGAAACGGGGTTTCCGACCTGGGGAATTTCCATGCCTTCGGGGCGACAGTAACTTGTAAAACTGCGTGTACGATGAATAGCCTGTTTATTTGATTCGACCTTTCAACAAAAACAAACCGGTCAGTCGAGGATACAGAAATCAGATTGAAGTGTTACAGTTATGAAGAAATAACAAGCAAACAATAAAGGCCAATTTGGCCTGTGTGACAACAGACAGTATTTTTATTTTATCCACAGACGATCACAGCTTAACATCGCGAACGGACAAACGGTCGCCGGAAAATCAAACTCGGTAACCTCCTGGTAACCTGAACGAGCGTTCGCCACTTACTTGGAGGGCTGGGTTAGACTGACCTTGTGAGACCTAACATGGCAGGGTTAGACTGATCTTCTGATACCTAACATGGCAGGGTTAGACTGACCTTGTGATACCTAACATGGCAGGGTTAGACTGACCTTGTGAGACCTAACATGATAGGGTTAGACTGACCTTGTGAGACCTAACATGATAGGGTTAGACTGACCTTGTGATACCTAACATGGCAGGGTTAGACTGACCTTGTGAGACCTAACTTGATAGGGTTAGACTGACCTTGCGAGACCTAACATGGCAGGGTTAGACTGACCTTGTGAGACCTAACATGGCAGGGTTAGACTGACCTTGTGAGACCTAACATGGCAGGGTTAGATTAACCTTGGGAGACCTAACATGGCAGGGTTAGACTGATCTTGGAAGACCTTACATGGCAGGGTTAGACTGAACTTGTGAGACCTAACATGGCAGGGTTGGACCGTGTGAGATCTAACATGGCAGGGTTAGACTGACCTTGTGAGACCTAACATGGCAGGGTTAGACTGACCTTGTGAGACCTAACATGATAGGGTTAGACTGACCTTGTGATACCTAACATGATAGGGTTAGACTGACCTTGTGATACCTAACATGGCAGGGTTAGACTGATCTTGTGATACCTAACATGATAGGGTTAGACTGACCTTGTGATACCTAACATGGCAGGGTTAGACTGACCTTGTGAGACCTAACATGATAGGGTTAGACTGACCTTGTGAGACCTAACACGGTAGGGTGAGACTGACCTTGTGAGATCTAACATGGCAGGGTTAGACTGACCTTGTGATACCTAACATGGCAGGGTTAGACTGACCTTGTGATACCTAACATGATAGGGTTAGACTGACCTTGTGATACCTAACATGATAGGGTTAGACTGACCTTGTGAGATCTAACATGGCAGGGTTAGACTGACCTTGTGACACCTAACATGGCAGGGTTAGACTCACCTTGTGAGACCTAACATGATAGGGTTAGACTGACCTTGTGATACCTAACATGATAGGGTTAGACTGACCTTGTGATACCTAACATGGCAGGGTTAGACTGATCTTGTGATACCTAACATGATAGGGTTAGACTGACCTTGTGATACCTAACATGGCAGGGTTAGACTGACCTTGTGAGACCTAACATGATAGGGTTAGACTGACCTTGTGAGACCTAACATGATAGGGTTAGACTGACCTTGTGATACCTAACATGGCAGGGTTAGACTGATCTTGTGATACCTAACATGATAGGGTTAGACTGACCTTGTGATACCTAACATGGCAGGGTTAGACTGACCTTGTGAGACCTAACATGATAGGGTTAGACTGACCTTGTGAGACCTAACATGATAGGGTTAGACTGACCTTGTGAGACTTAACATGGCAGGGTTAGATTGACCTTGGGAGACCTAACATGGCAGGGTTAGACTGATCTTGGAAAACCTTACATGGCAGGGTTAGACTGAACTTGTGAGACCTAACATGGCAGGGTTGGACCGTGTGAGATCTAACATGGCAGGGTTACTGACCTTGTGAGACCTAACATGATAGGGTTAGACTGACCTTGTGAGATCTAACATGGCAGGATTAGACTGACCTTGTGATACCTAACATGGCAGGGTTAGACTGACCTTGTGATACCTAACATGATAGGGTTAGACTGACCTTGTGATACCTAACATGATAGGGTTAGACTGACCTTGTGATACCTAACATGATAGGGTTAGACTGACCTTGTGATACCTAACATGATAGGGTTAGACTGACCTTGTGATACCTAACATGATAGGGTTAGACTGACCTTGTGATACCTAACATGATAGGGTTAGACTGATCTTGTGATACCTAACATGGCAGGGTTAGACTGACCTTGTGAGACCTAACATGATAGGGTTAGACTGACCTTGTGATACCTAACATGATAGGGTTAGACTGACCTTGTGAGATCTAACATGGCAGGGTTAGATTGACCTTGTGATACCTAACATGGCAGGGTTAGACTGACCTTGTGATACCTAACATGATAGGGTTAGACTGACCTTGTGATACCTAACATGGCAGGGTTAGACTGACCTTGTGAGACCTAACACGATAGGGTTTGACTGACCTTGTGAGACCTAACACGATAGGGTTAGACTGATCTTGTGATACCTAACATGGCAGGGTTAGACTGACCTTGTGAGACCTAACACGATAGGGTTAGACTGACCTTGTGAGACCTAACACGATAGGGTTAGACTGACCTTGTGTGACCTAACATGGCAGGGTTAGACTGACCTTGTGAGACCTACCATGGCAGGGTTAGATTGACCTTGGAGCCTTAATGGCATGATAGGGTTAGACTGACCTTGTGATACCTAACATGATAGGGTTAGACTGACCTTGTGAGACCTAACATGGCAGGGTTAGACTGACCTTGTGAGACCTAACATGGCAGGGTTAGACTGACCTTGTGAGACCTAACATGATAGGGTTAGACTGACCTTGTGATACCTAACATGATAGGGTTAGACTGACCTTGTGACTGACCTTGTGATACCTAACATGATAGGGTTAGACTGACCTTGTGAGACCTAACATGGCAGGGTTAGACTGACCTTGTGACCTTGTGATACCTAACATGATAGTGTTAGACTGACCTTGTGATACCTAACATGATAGGGTGAGACTGACCTTGTGAGATCTAACATGGCAGGGTTAGACTGACCTTGTGATACCTAACATGGCAGGGTTAGACTGACCTTGTGATACCTAACATGATAGGGCTAGACTGACCTTGTGATACCTAACATGATAGGGTTAGACTGACCTTGCGAGATCTAACATGGCAGGGTTAGACTGACCTTGTGAGACCTAACATGATAGGGTTAGACTGACCTTGTGATACCTAACATGATAGGGTTAGACTGACCTTGTGATACCTAACATGGCAGGGTTAGACTGATCTTGTGATACCTAACATGATAGGGTTAGACTGACCTCGTGATACCTAACATGGCAGGGTTAGACTGACCTTGTGAGACCTAACTTGATAGGGTTAGACTGACCTTGTGAGACCTAACATGGCAGGTTAGACTGACCTTGTGAGACCTAACATGATAGGGTTAGACTGACCTTGTGAGACCTAACATGGCAGGGTTAGACTGACCTTGTGAGACTTAACATGGCAGGGTTAGATTGACCTTGGGAGACCTAACATGGCAGGGTTAGACTGATCTTGGAAAACCTTACATGGCAGGGTTAGACTGAACTTGTGAGACCTAACATGGCAGGGTTGGACCGTGTGAGATCTAACATGGCAGGGTTACTGACCTTGTGAGACCTAACATGATAGGGTTAGACTGACCTTGTGAGATCTAACCTGGCAGGATTAGACTGACCTTGTGATACCTAACATGGCAGGGTTAGACTGACCTTGTGATACCTAACATGATAGGGTTAGACTGACCTCGTGATACCTAACATGATAGGGTTAGACTGACCTTGTGATACCTAACATGATAGGGTTAGACTGACCTTGTGATACCTAACATGATAGGGTTAGACTGACCTTGTGATACCTAACATGATAGGGTTAGACTGACCTTGTGATACCTAACATGATAGGGTTAGACTGACCTTGTGATACCTAACATGATAGGGTTAGACTGATCTTGTGATACCTAACATGGCAGGGTTAGACTGACCTTGTGAGACCTAACATGATAGGGTTAGACTGACCTTGTGATACCTAACATGATAGGGTTAGACTGACCTTGTGAGATCTAACATGGCAGGGTTAGATTGACCTTGTGATACCTAACATGGCAGGGTTAGACTGACCTTGTGATACCTAACATGATAGGGTTAGACTGACCTTGTGATACCTAACATGGCAGGGTTAGACTGACCTTGTGAGACCTAACACGATAGGGTTTGACTGACCTTGTGAGACCTAACACGATAGGGTTAGACTGATCTTGTGATACCTAACATGGCAGGGTTAGACTGACCTTGTGAGACCTAACACGATAGGGTTAGACTGACCTTGTGAGACCTAACACGATAGGGTTAGACTGACCTTGTGTGACCTAACATGGCAGGGTTAGACTGACCTTGTGAGACCTACCATGGCAGGGTTAGATTGACCTTGTGAGACCTAACATGATAGGGTTAGACTGACCTTGTGATACCTAACATGATAGGGTTAGACTGACCTTGTGAGACCTAACATGGCAGGGTTAGACTGACCTTGTGAGACCTAACATGGCAGGGTTAGACTGACCTTGTGAGACCTAACATGGCAGTGTTAGACTGACCTTGTGATACCTAACATGATAGTGTTAGACTGACCTTGTGATACCTAACATGATAGGGTTAGACTGACCTTGTGAGATCTAACATGGCAGGGTTAGACTGACCTTGTGAGACCTAACATGGCAGGGTTAGACTGACCTTGTGATACCTAACATGATAGTGTTAGACTGACCTTGTGATACCTAACATGATAGGGTTAGACTGACCTTGTGAGATCTAACATGGCAGGGTTAGACTGATCTTGTGAGACCTAACATGGCAGTGTTAGACTGACCTTGTGATACCTAACATGATAGTGTTAGACTGACCTTGTGATACCCAACATGATAGGGTTAGACTGACCTTGTGAGATCTAACATGGCAGGGTTAGACTGACCTTGTGAGACCTAACATGGCAGTGTTAGACTGACCTTGTGATACCTAACATGATAGTGTTAGACTGACCTTGTGATACCTAACATGATAGTGTTAGACTGACCTTGTGATACCTAACATGATAGGGTTAGACTGACCTTGTGAGACCTAACATGATAGTGTTAGACTGACCTTGTGATACCTAACATGATAGGGTTAGACTGACCTTGTGATATCTAACATGGCAGGGTTAGACTGACCTTGAGAGACCTAACATGGCAGGGTTAGACTGAACTTGTGATACCTAACATGGCAGGGTTAGACTGACCTTGGGAGACCTAACATGGCAGGGTTAGACTGACCTTGTGATACCTAACATGGCAAGGTTAGATTGACCTTGTGAGACCGAACATGGCAGGGTTAGACTGATCTTGGAATACCTAACATGGCAGCATTAGACCGACCTTGTGAGACCTAACATGGCAGGGTTAGACTGACCTTATGAGACCTAACACGGTAAGGTTAGACTGACCTTGTGATACGTAACATGGCAGGGTTAGACTGACCTTGGGAGACCTAACATGGCAGGGTTAGACTGACCTTGGGAGACCTAACATGGTAGGGTTAGACTGACCTTGTGAGATCTAACATGGCAGGGTTAGACTGACCTTGGGAGACCTAACATGGCACGGTTAGACTGACCTTGTGATACCTAACATGGCAGGGTTAGACTGACCTTGTGAGATCTAACATGGCAGGGTTAGACTGACCTTGTGAGACCTAACATGGCAGGGTTAGACTGACCTTGTGAGACCTGTAGACCTCCATACTGGGAGAACTCTGCTTTATCAGCCACCTCCCTCTCAATGTCTATAGCATTACCTTTCCTTATTTCCTACAATACAAACACAAATGTTTCACATATCGTAAAAGGTGGTTAAAAATATTTCTTTCATCAAATGGTTGGCATGGGCAGTCTGAACTATTATGTTTGAAAAGAAAGATACTGAAACACAATCATCTAAACTTCTTGATTGTTAATCAGATAAGATCAGTTTAATTAAGGAATATAAATAATAATCTTCAACTTGATCCACTCAGCACAAAATATTAAACATATTAACTTATAGAAGGAATTCTCTTACTGCCTCAATGAATGCAGACAACAATCTTCCATATCTTCGTAACGTTTGTATACTGCTGTTGAACTTAAATAGTGGAGTCAATTTATACAGTCGCCAAGTTGTTGTTACGAGGCCTACAAATACATCAAAATACAAAGCACTGATTACACAAAATTCTCTCCGAATTCATGTTGGTTCATCCTGTAAAACCAGGTATACAATTTGTTTTAAGTTAAATAATAAATCCATATAATTATTGTTGGCTCAAATTCCTAAAAATTGAAAAAAAAAGTTTACATCAACATGTGTTGATACAACTATGAAGCTTCATGCTACTCATTAGTGTGGGGGGGGGGGGATTTGTTTTAATGTCACACTCAAGGTTATTTCACTCATATGGTGAAAGCCAGATTGAGTGATGGAGGAAGCCACTACTCATTAGTGATATGGAATCTGCAAGAATTCTTACACATGACGCACATTCTGTTTGGCTGCAGTCTGTCATTATGTGATTGCACCCAATTAAATAATATGGTAATGTAACAAAAGTGCATCATCAGTTATCATGACCCTATGATGGATAAGAACCTTTGGTTGGTAAATATAAAATTCCCGCAGAAGAAATTTTCTAATGAAACAAATTTTTTTGAATTACCTGAAAGGTTTAATGGAACTTCCTCAGTTGGTGTTCTTGGAAATTGCCTCTCGGTGGCTGTGAAAAAAATTGGCAATCATAAGCTATGTTCAGGTCAGAAGAATAGCAGGACAGTGATACAACAGGAAGGTTTAATGGATTATCATGTGTTTTGTGCCACAAACAAGGTTATTTCACTCATATGGTCACAGCCAGTTTGGTTGGTGGAGTAATCCAGAGTACCAGGAGAAGACCACCGCCCTCGGCAAGTAACTGGCGAACTTTCACACATGCACCAGCCGGGCTCGAACCTGTGCCGGTTCAGTGCCGGTTCATCAGGGTAAGGCTTGTGGTCACCAGCGAAGCACCTTTAGACCAGTCGGTGACTGTGGGCCCCTTGTAAGAATTGGAGTAGATTAAACAATGCACATGCTTACAGAAGTGATGGAGATAGCAAACCCAAGTTACATAAACACTCATCTGAAATGACACCACAATAATAGCTACTATCAATCTTCTTGTCCCCATCTAAGACTTTTCAATGTTCCAAAAAATTTTGGTGGAACCAGCAAGGAGTCTGATGCACTAATTTAGGTATAGTACCACTACGTATGTCATCAGGCAGTAGAACCTTCCTAGTCAGATCTTAGATGTCTTCATTACACATGTAATTGAATGTGCTGATACAAGAGTTCATACAGCTGCTTTCTCAACCAAACCCTTAGACTTTCCAAAATTGTTCACTCAAGCAGCATGTTTACTCATTTTCAGTGACTTCCTCTCCTTTTGGTGGCTGATGTGCTGTGTTTTATCGACAGAAAAGTGGGGGGTTATTGCAAGTTGGGTAATCTTTCTTTAGTCAGTTATGGCTTTCTTCAATATTTGGATGCATCTCTCTCCTAAATAGCTTCGATTTGTTCAGGACTGGATGATTTGCCTTCAGTTTTTTTAGGGGGAGGGGGCTCATAGTGTAAATGTGCATATTCTGCAAAGGAAGGCATATTTTTCTGAGGCAGTGAAATCAGCACACCATCTGTCAGAAAATTACTAAAAGTTTTTCACATTTGATGCATTTGGTTATAATTTTCAATTCATAATTAAAGTACCACTAAAGCAGTTCTCTTGATCTTGCATTTGACATATGGGTGATGGATGTGTATCTTGGTGCAAGGTTTGTGAGTGCTCCCATTTCAAATCCCATGGACCAAGTGGATGTCACCATTTTGGACACATCTTGATACAGATACCAAGAAATGCCTAATATAACATGGTATAGATCTGTCAGAAGTGTCTATCATCATTATGACAGTACTATGCAAATGGATGATTTAACTAAGACAAGAATGAATGATGTAATAACTTACGCCCCACTTGTCTGCTGCCTGGTGTTTTTCTGTAAGGTATATAGCGTCGTCGTATTGAAGACCTGGGAGCAGTTGAACGTATACTCGGTCTGTCTTCTCGCTGAGATGACTGTGTGGAAGGGGTACCACTCTGTGACATGGTCACCCACTATCCCAACACCCACACAAGCAGCTGAAATGCATTATAAACAGGTAAAGTTACAGGAAGTAGTTAAGTGTATGCCCATTCTGTCCTCTCACTCTGACGACTGTGTAGAAGTAGGGCTCTCATTAAGTACGATATTTCAGTAGCAGGCCATAGAGAAGTAGAAGGTTCAATTCATTCAAAATTACCAATTAACCAATGTTACCAAGGTCAGGTTGCACTGATTAGAGCTGGATATAGTATTATTGTATCTCAGATAAGAGTAGGTGGCTCACATGTGCGAGTAGACAGTACGGTAATTCCCCTAATAATTCAATCACAGGAAGTTCACTTTTCAACTAAAATACAGAGAAAAAGTAACATTTTCATTCTTCATTCAAATTGAAGAAAAGTCATATTATGACAAAATGTGACACTTTGTAGCTGGTGCCATGAACAATATTGCCAGATATATGCAATGTTTGCTGCACTTCTGGTGATCGAATTATTAGGAGAATTACTGTACCCTGAATAAGGTACCATATAACTACTCTGTCATCCACTATTCCTCCATCCACACAGCAAGCTGAAAAGTAACACACAAAGTTACACTAAATCATATGGAACACTCAACATATCTGAAATGAGAAAAAATGCCATAAGCAAAGCCCAAATATGCTTACACCATCAAGCTGTTCTTCTGATGCTAATATTTCTATTGTATGAAATTTGTTAAATCATTTTAAAATACAAAAATAGCACAATTTTATCATATTCATGTTTGATACCAGTTAGGTGATTATGTAAGAATTTTTATTCATAGAAAAATATAAGAAATAGATGGCCTAAACTTAACACATGAACACAGACTGTATAATGACAAAGAGAAGAGTTGCATATGGTACTTGCAGATACATTGTTGAACACAGTAATGCAGTCTTTAAGTTTAAATTCCTTTCGAGCTTCCTGATAACAATCTTTGACTAAGTGAACAGTGAGAACATAGCTGAGATCCGTTTTCCCTTGTGCTACAACATGGTGGTATGTTTTAAATCAGTGATAACTTGTATGAATTTGGTATAAATTTTCCTATTATTTGAAGAGAAGATCCTACTGTGTTGGCAATTTTGAGTTGAAATATGTCAGATATCACGGTTAAAGATATAGCTCAATGTTGTAGCATAGGGAGTAATGAAAATCAACTACTCAAGAATTCACAAGTGAAGCATAAAGTGGGTCATGTCTCACTTTGCATTTTAATCACTGTATCTGAGACTGAAAACAGGAAGCCCAGATTTATGGTCATCCCTAATGCTCCTACATGTATGGTATTTCCCTCTCAGACTCATTGGGTTCAAATCAAGAAAAGCACTGAAACAAACATACCACTACTGGCATATGCTTTCAGTGCAACAAAGCAATGAATAGAAATTTCTGAGCTTTCTTACTATGACATGCCTTGTAAGGCTCATTGAATGAAAGTGTTTGTTTATCGTTACCTGCTTCTGAATGACTCTTCTATTAGCTATCCTCCATACTCGAAAATTTAAAATCAGAAATAAAGAAAATTATATGAATAAATTAACAAAATGGACATAAAATAGCAATGATAAATACTGAGTGAGACATCAAAGTTAATATAGCCCTTGAAAATTTAACAAGATGCACTTAATTCCTTTTCATTCTAGCATCATCAGTGTTCATCCCATACTCCACATACTGTGCGAGATAAGAGATAGAGAGGATTCTTGCTGCAGCAAAAATTCTTGTGGCACTGATACATTCTCCATATAACACAATGTAATAAATACTGCTGAGGTAAAGCTACTTTGCTAGGGGTTGTTTTATTGCCGGATAGAGCCATTCGGCCCCTGGGGTCTTGTGGTCCCAGAATTCAATAAGAGAATGCATGGCATAGTGAATACAGGTCATTTCGTGCCCAAACCAACTCGTCCCCAACCAACTCATCACCAACTTGTCAGAGTCAGTTCGTCCTCAACCTTGAGTCAACTCGTCCCCAAAACAAAAATCAAATTTTATCAGCGAATCTGATCAAACATTTTCTAGGTTCAGAAAACGACAAAGATAAAATGATATGGAAGACTTGTTTTATTTGAATGACAATCTTCTGATTAAAATATATAGAAAAATAGCACTTTTCAAGAGCACGACTTGGATACATATATATGTATATATAAAATACCTAGCATCTACATCTAAATCTACCAACAGCCGGAACACTTTTGTTTGGTGACATCGACAAAGATGAAGCATCTAACATATCAATTAAAAAATATCTTGGGAATTATATTATGAACACAAACAAATTTCAATGATCATTTTAAAATATCTTCTATATGTATGGTTTTTATCAGGTATTGATAAATTTGAAAATATTGATTAGACAATGGTACCTCACTGTACTCGCGAAGACAGACAAGTTCAGGGCCACTCTCCTGGGCCAGCCCGCAGTCTACACTGCAGCCACTCTACCGGGCCCGCAGCAGCGTAACAGTTAATTAAGTGATCATAGCCCATACTAACATGGTGACATCCTGAGTTTCATTAAACAATTACAGGGACCGTTCAATCTAACACCGAAATGGAACACATTAATTTAATATATATTATTATTAATGCAGTATCGTTAATTGTTTAATTTTCAAAAGCCTACTGGCCTCCTCTCCTTATATTTTTTATTGGAATGTGTTTTCTGCAAATTGCCTGATGTATTTCATTGTATTGGGATATGCATTCTATAAAGCTTGCCTTACTGCGCTCCCACCACTTTGGTGTGAAATAAAACATATTTTATTTTATATTATAAGTCAGCAAGGAAGAAAATGTCAGTAGTCGGTGAGAATGTTTACAATTCACTCGCTCAATGAAGTGTCAATGACTACTCAGTAAAACAATGGATTGGCACTTACAGCCAATCCCCTTAATCCCTTATGCTGCCCATTGAAATGTGTCCTTTGGTGGTGTTGATGAGTGCAGGACATGTCCAGAAATATAACAGAAAGCAGGGCTGCACAAATTAAAATTTGCGTAACCTAAATATGGGTTATGCCATGTTTTCTTGGGCAACCGTTTCACCCTGGCATAACCCATTTCGATGTTGGATATATGTACAGCTCATCTCCAGGCGAACAGAAAATCGGTTACCAAAAAAGTGTTTTGCGCAACCATTGCGCAATTTGTGCAGCCCTGGAAAGAGATTCAATAAAGAAAAAGCAAAAATAAATTTCAGGTAATAAAATTATTCAATGCTCTAGCTTTGTTATTCATTTAGTCTAAAATATAAGATCTGGAATGAACTAAGAAATGCACCGTGAAGTTAAATAAATCTGTGTGTTAATGGGCTGCGAAATCCGTATGGCAAGCAACCCTCAAAACTACAATTTTAATCAATAATATTCAATAATGGGGCATAGCACATATGTAAAGTTCATAAGAATTTTGTTAAATTTGTCTGTAAAATTTTATTTTTGTTTTGGGGACGAGTTGGCTCAATGTTGGGGAAGAATTGACGCAAGTTGGGGACGAAATGACCTGCACCCAGCATAGTGACATAAAAATTTGAATAGTTCGTGAACGACACGTCAACAGTGTCACGATTTTACTTAAATCAGAAACTCTAGCTGTGATAGGTGAATATAGGATAAGGGGGCGTGGCTTTCCTATCACAGCTCAGAGCGGACGTAGATTAAAATGTGGCGATAAAAGTTGACCTTCCGAGAAGTGCCTTTTCACAATCTTTCGCCGATGAAAATAACGAAGCAGGAGAGAAAAAATATGCCAATTTGATGCAGTTCGACCAACCTGAGCTTCTTTGACCATGTACCATCTCTCATGACTGTTTAGATGCTGACAAAATGTGACCAAATGTGTGGGAAAACACGGACTGATTTTTCCGTTTTGGCGCCTTTCTGACATGTTGTATGAAGATGACCTACACTATTTTTATCTTGTGACCTTTCTGATCATGTCAATAAACACAAGTCACTATTGGTTTATAACCAGCAAGGATCGATTTCTGATGCTTTGAGCAAAAAGGTCAACCACATTCTATGCATATCCCCGTCAACTGTGGAGAAAGAAACAACGGTTTTGTTGACAAAATCCGTGTTTGAAGGCAGATTCCGTCTAATTAAAGGAGTCATTAGGTGATTGGCATATAGCCACAACTGTTCCTATCAATAATGCCTTCGGATGATAGTCACATGGTGTTCATTGATCACTGTGTGCTATAACCTGTACCGTATAAAAGTTCATTTTGATGCTCCTTACCCGTTATTTTTGGGAAGCTAATTCCTTCTTTTCCACGCTTGTCGCTTTCATTAAAGTTTCCGGCACTGGCAATCAGTGGTACACGAGCTGTTTCACATCAACCCTGACCTTCCCCATGTTACAGTAGACGCCATATATTCTGTAACTGCGCATGCGTAGTGGCCCAAATACACGCATTATATGGCGTCTACCGTAACATGGGCACGGTATGTATCCAAACAGATCTCTACCAGTGCAAACGATCTCTACCATCTGCACAACGATCTCCACCAGCTAATATTACGGGTTTACGAACAGTGGTATGTACCAATTTCAGCTTATTTTGCCAGGAAGACCTGAGTAATACTCGGAATGATATAGCGCAGCGTACGCCTAAATGTACGAGGAAATATATTCCGCTCTTGTTTCAAACGTGCGTCCTCTGATTATTTCATAATCAGGGACACCGATCGCCCCATCGACGATTCAGTATTGAGAATGTGATGAAATTTTCCGGTCTTCAATGTCTTGAATTGAAATCCTGATAGAAAGGGGCTACTTTATAACGAAATATTGTCAAATTCCAGTCAAATTTCACATATACGGGTAAAAATAAGCAAGTTTATGTGAAAATATGTGTGCTCAATGTACTTTTTGGAAATTAGAATTACAAAGATCTCTACCAATTCCTGACAACTATCTCTACAGGTTCGGTGCATGGAAAGTGTTGGACAAAAATCTACAAATCAAGTCATATGAACAGGGCTGAGGCCTAGAACCAGAGATATATTGTGCGGATTTGTCTGATGCCAAGTTGCACACGCACGCACGAAAGATGATCGAGTCAGTTCGGTCTTGTCATTGGGAGCTCGGTAAATTACGTACCGGTACACAATGTGATCTTCGTCCGAAGGTTCGAAGTGAGAACGAAGAAATTGGCTTGATATAATGAAGATGATCTCAACACTCTTAAAATGAAAGCGTTTTATTCAACATTATTAATGTCCGAGGAGTTACACCATGATATAAGCTATTATATTTGTAACACTCTCAGAAAATGTTGAAAAAATATCTAACATTATACTACACTTTACTAGGGTGAATTTAACTCTTGTATAGTGTTGTATTGCTCATCATACTGCAATATAATGCCGGATATAAAACTCTTTTTTTCAACGCTTTTTGTCAATTCTCGGACATTTATAGTGTTAAATACAACAATTTCAATTTAACACTTTCTGAGAGTCGAAACGTTGTCCAGTGACCAACCCTAGATTTTGTGGTGTGAGTAGCGGAGGTGTTGATCAGTAGAACAACTTACTGAAATAAATTAAAGGGTCTTAGATATAGATTTATCTGTATATACCCGCGAATATCATCACGTCACACGTGTTTTTGCCAAAATCATGGAAAATATATTTTATGCGCAGCAAGGCAAGGAATTCAAGGCATAGGCCTACAGATATATCCGAGTGCATTGTTTTTATTGGATCATAAACACAACGGAAAGTCGATAATAAATGAATACATTTTATCTCAATTTACATTTAATCCAAATGTATGGTGTTGAAAATTGCATTTTAAGACTACGAAACAATCTCCAAACTCAGAAACCGTCATGTGAGCTATGCTGATATTTTGAACACTGTTTCCCGTCATGCGATCTTTTTATCATCGAATAATTTTGTGAGTCGTCGATCCACACTTTTTTTTATGTAAAAAGCTTTGAGTGTTTCTATCTCCATAGTTTTCGCGAGGTCATTAACTCCCCTGATAACATCTCTCATCGGAAAGATGAAATGTCCTAAAATAATTGTGTTATACGGCAATAGAAAATGTATGTACACAATATGTGGAAGTTCTACCTCGATCGCTTTATGATTACGTATAGTTATGACATGAAATTGGAATTCGTAGCATGTACTATTTCCTGAAAAAAAAGATTCAACCGCACCAGGTATAGGCCAAAATGCCGCCTTATCGTACCATCTCTTTTTTTCAATTTCAAATCGCCTTGATTTGTGTACCGGTAAATGTATCTTTTTGTCGAAAGCATCAGCGTGTTGATAGCACATTGTTCTTTTCCCCCATGTAATCATGTTAGGGAGACCCTTATCAATAAATATATATGAAAATCAATAAAGACAAAATCATATTACCATGTTTGAGCGACCTCGCTCTATAAAATGGAGGAAAAAAGGGTCGTTTTTGCTCAATAACTTTGATTCCTTCGAAATCAATGCTCCAAAACTTCAGGCGCATTAATCTATCTATTGTTCCTTGTCCTTTAATCAATTTGCCATTTTAAGAACCAGTCAACGGTTGTTTCAGTAGCGTGACAGATATTCGGCCTATTAAATTAGATAAATAACAAGTTACTTTTTAGCAAACGACCGCTTTTACCTCCATTTTAGCGGGATCGCCCGAACATGGTAATATGATTTTGTCTATATTGATTTCCCCTGTACTCATTAGTTTCAGCTTATGAATCCCCCAGAGTAAGCCTATCCCAACACTGTAAGCGCTGATAGAGATCGTTGTCAACTTCAGCACAGAAAAACATGCATATCACAAACTCATGGTAGAGATCGTTGTAAAATGAATAGTGATTTTGATTGAAATTCTTCTCCCAATCAAACAGGACGACTTTGAGGCTTAATTATTTTAGTTACTTGAACAATAAGCCATAATTAAAGGGACAAACACAGCTGGTGTACGGTCAGATATGCCCTAAAATAGACCATTCTTTGATGATGGAGTCGATTCTCCTAATCGGCATGGCAATCC
This sequence comes from Hanleya hanleyi, assembly GCA_036873755.1. Classification (NCBI taxonomy): domain Eukaryota; kingdom Metazoa; phylum Mollusca; class Polyplacophora; order Lepidopleurida; family Hanleyidae; genus Hanleya; species Hanleya hanleyi. The sequence continues at coordinate 63,473 of JAVTVY010039924.1, read as the reverse complement.
TGTGTCCCAAATTAAAAAATAACGAAAATACATCAGGCTTTAGCTTGCACGTGCTATAAATCTAGATACTCATATGGGTACGCTGTGCTATGTGGTTTACAGACCTTTTCGGTGCTTGGCTGATTATTTTGCCTTGACCGGGCATGCTCCTCTCCAACATCTAACAATTTCTCGCTTCACGCACCGGTAGAGATAATTTCATTACGGGTAGAGATCGTTTGCACTGGTAGAGATCTGTTTGGATACATACCGTGATGGGGAAGGTCAGGTTCGATGTGAAAATGACCGCTGATCACCAGCGCCGGAAACTTTAATAAAAGCGACAAGCGTGGAAAGAAGGAATTAGCTTCCCGAAAATAACATGTAAGGAGCATCAAAATGAACTTTTATACGGTACGGGTTAATATATCATCCGAAGGCATTATTGATAGGAACAGTTGTGGCTAGTTGTTCGGTGCTGGAGATGCCAAATCATATTCGATAAAATGCTTTTGGTGCCTGTCTCAATTCCCCACGTCGTGTGCAGTTAAAGATCTCGAGCGACTGACGTCTTATTTAGTTCTTTCCATTTGATTTCGGGCCCTGTCAGTGATTCGGGCTAAGGTCATGAGACGATTCAGCTGTTCAGTAACAACAACAACAATGTTTTCCGATGTTTTCGGACTTGGTGACGCCGTTTTGTTTCCGATTTTCACTCGGATCGAAAATGATATTCTACAGTAGCATGTAATAATCATTAGTTATTGATAAATGTTATATATATATGCAAAATAACCATTTATAAAGATGACAACCGCAAACAGGGAAACTCCATCCAGCAGCTTTGCTTCCGCGCGCCAACTGAAATTTCGCGCTTACGACGAAGCTGATATCTGATTAGTTCAAAATAAGCGGAAGTCTTCACAGCAAGCATGGACGATGGAGATGGAAAGCCCCAAAACAAAACATTCAAATGGAAGATCAAAGGGCGCCTGGTGTCAAGAGGGTCAGTCAGTGGACATATCATTAATTAACAAACGTAACTGAAGTAGTTCGAAAGACTGTCCCTATGTCCTTATACAGAGAGACATTACAAAATGCTAAACTTTGATAGGTGTCGGAAAGTGGGATTTCCATAATATCTGTCATGTTATTCATATCATTTTGTTGTTTTCACTCACTGGGATCAAGTTCTTTTTCTGTTCGTAATTTACCCTTTGAGAGAGGCACCTCCTTACGGAGTACATATTAATATACAATCAATTAGGAACCACTCAACATTTTATAGCTCAACTATCGTGCTGTGAACTGAACATTTATAACAAATTCTACAATTGGACGAACTACTATCCTGAAAGTACATTTATACGATTCTACAATTTGGACTAGCCTGGCCTAATCTAACCCAGAAACTCTGGCTGTGATAGGTAAATTTAGGGTAAGGGGGCGTGGCATTCCTATCACAGCCGAGATCGCACCTAGGTTAAATTTTAGTGATAAAAATTTGACTGGCGAAGAGCAACTTTTCGCTGACGAAAATAACGAAACGGGAGAGAAAAAATATGCCAATTTGATACAGTTTGACCGACCTGAGGTTCTTTCACCATGTACCATCTCTAATGACTGTTTGGGACTCCAAAAAATTAGTGACGACGAAGAAAACACAATAAACGCTCGATTTTGATGTTTACCGCCATTTCCTCAGATTACAGCTCAATGAGACTTGACCGCGCGTGCGCACTAGTATCGTGACCTTTCTGATCTGACTATGGTGAAATGGACGAGTCATGTGGTCAGAAAGGTCAATCGCGTTGGAAATCTCGTTTCTCAACGAGACTGAAAATGGCGGCAACTTGACGAGTTAGATGACAAAATTAGAGTTTGGAAGAAGATTTCGTCTAACGGAATGAGTCATTAGTTGATTATCAAAGTTCTGGAGATGCCAAATCATATTACTTATTCGATAAAATGCTTTTCGTGCCTTTGTCTCAATTCCCCACGCCGTGTGCAGTTGAAGATCTCGAGCGACTGACGTCTTATTTATTTTTTTCCTTTTCGGTCTGTATATGTGATTCGGGCTAAGGGGTCAGCAACAACAATAATAAAAAAGAAAAATAGACCCCTTAGCCGATGTTTTCGGGCTAGGCCTAATCTAGCAAAATGATATATTTGGACCGCCATGGAGCCTACTATAGTATAGGAGAGATCACTCCACGACGTCAATTGTCAAAATATGGCCACCGACAGTGATATTAGTCCAATATAATGTGACTGGAATACGTCCTCCTTTAATATGTTGATGTCTACCATGTCCGTATCACAGTCACATAGGCTGCCATCTTGTTTCAAGAGGCAGGGCTTCGGACTTCAGAAATTGTCAAATTGTGACGCAATAATTAATTGACATGATTACTGACCGGTTTGAATGTATCCGTGCAGCTTAGATCCACAAAATGGCACATTCCAGGCATCCATCGATCTCTCATTAAGCCATAGGCAGATAAATCTTGTCCGATCAGCGTAAAAAAATTAGGCGCCTTCTACTTTGGCATATGAAGGGAAGTGACGTAGGCACACACCAACACGTGTGAAAGAATCATGTGATACTCTGAGATACGGGGTCTTCTCAAATTATCTGACTAACGCACAAGTTTTGTGCTCGCTTTTTGTTAATTCTTGAAAGGTCCCTTTCTGTACACGTGCGTTTGTGTACACCATATGACACGAGGGATCGTGTGATTACTTCCCATAATGCTTTAGTGTGAAGCCATATTCGCCATTTTTGGACGGATTTTCGGTGCTCTGGAACATGTGACAGTTTGTTGTCTCCGTGGAACTTTACGTAGAGTGGTTCAGATGTGTGGGTGGTGTTATTTTGTGCCTTGAAACACGAGCAATTCATTCATACTGGTGAGTGTGCTTGTCAGTTCTTTATTTTCTCAAAATCTCCTATTTTTCTGGAGGAAGATTTCTGCACCTGCACTTGACTTCGTTATCAATGGGACTGTACAGCCCAAGCGAACATCCAAATAATAAAAGAAAGGCTGTCAGTCACCCATTGTATTGGACTACAGTGATATAAGCTATAAGCCCCTTGATTATTTTATGACCGCTTATCTTACCACATCATGGGCTGACTGACCAGGCTTTCAGGGACTCTCGGCTAATTCCGCTATGTTTCGTGGTGGTATGAGCATGCATGTTTTAGGAGTCGGAAGAAAACTTGATAATATCTGTAAACTGTGCTAAAAAGGTGATATTCGCTCGTGTGATCGAATGTCGGAATGTGTACAGCAGCCAGCCATCTCATCAATGTGTCCATTCATATTATCTGGAAGTCTCCGGAAAATAATTTATTTTACGAGAACAATTCACTCAGCTTGAATATATATGTCAGGGTTTCATACACGTCGTGTTTTGACACCGGTATTCGGTGTCAAAACTCCCGTAAAAACTCAATTTTGCCACCAAAAAACTGAAGTCTGAGTGTTTTAGAAGGGAAAAACTGAAATTTTGGGAAAAAAATGAAGTCTCCAAAGGCCAATACTTAGTAATTTCTTAATTTATAATCGAAAGATATTGCGGACAAACAATCGGGAAATGGGGAATACCAGAAAAAATAGGTCGGCATCTTCGGTCATTTCCGTGTGATTCGGTACCGCTCAGTTAAACTTCGGTTTGCCGACCGCTAATTATTCATGTCTGTTTCCCGAACTGTTATCGGGGTCATGCCGTCGGTAACCCTAAAGCCTGTAATCATACTAAATGTATGTGGAGGTTTCCGAATTGCGCTGTGTGGCGGAAAAAAAAATAGCTGGGAAAGTTTGACACGTGGGAATGAATAAGCCCCCAAAGACATCTAACTCTCCTTGGAATGGACTGGTAAATATCTGACCATCGCTGAATAGTATTTATGATAAAGCAGACGATGTAATCTTCGCATAGGGCATTTGTTTTCACTCAAAGTTGAACAATCTTGTCGTGTTGTTGTTGTAAAGAAACTGGCATGTCGTTCGCATGTACGCATTGTACGATGTTGAAACTGAAACCAAAGTTTCATAGTACCGTAGTTTATAAAGTTTAAATGGATAATTCAAAGACAGCGAACTGATTTAGCCACAATATAAACCTGACTAGATCATTCTGTGATTTAAAGATACATAAAGAAGAGATTTAATGAGATGGTGCAAACATGGAGGTAAAATCGGATCAGATTTTTACCTCCATGGTGCAAACAACCAAAACAACTGAAGTTGATTTTTAAAATTACTAGACTAGGCATCCATTTTCTGGCATTGAATTTAACTGATCTATTATCCTGAAACAAGTGTCCCACATTAGTGCAGCACAGAAACATTTCAAATGCTTGCCACATCAACAAAAGTCTGGCGTAATGCATTTACATGATTTAGGTCAAACGACACGTTATGGGCAAATCCATTCTTTCAATAAGGGTGGTCAAGTCAAACTGTTTGGCACTTATTTGCAGCCTTCAATAACCAAACATGGTAAACTTATGTATCTGTCTAAATCAAAAGTGAGCCAGCTGCCTTCGCGCAATAGTTTACAAAATTGTGCGCCTTTTCAAGCAGAATTCTCTAATTCATTTCATTTGATGAGTTTATGGTCGCCAAGGACTAGCTGCAGTTATGACAGTTGCTTGTCTTCAATCGTGTAATTTTTTTGGCATTGTCTTTTCATCTCTCTTTTTTTAATTTCTCTTTTGAATCTAACCCTGGAGTTGTACTGGACTTTTAATTTTAGTCTGAATATTTGACAAATCTCACATCAAATCTTTTGAAAAAGTTGAAATTCCCACGCAAAAATTATAATGTAAGATTTTGAAAGGGAAGTCTGGTCCAGATCCAAGTGGTTTTTAATTAGCGTAGCTGAAACGTTTCAAAACTTGCATACTTAAATTGGACATCATTTGCAAGCCAGGAACTGATACATCGTGATTCGATTTCATTCAAAATTACTAAGTTTGTAATTTTAAAAATTAATTTGAATTGCCTTGTGTAATCTTGTATTGTTGACATCCACAATGTGACATAATGTGCTGAAAATAGATGGTATCTTAGACCTTGGTAAATTAAGAACATAAAACTGAAGATGTTTAATTATCTGTTTGTTGCTTTATTTTCACAATTCAAATACATAGCGGTATTGACAGGCTCCATTGATGGTCGTATGAAAATTTGTTATATACATTACTCATGGCGGTTGCAAAATTAGAAATAAACTCAATAGAAGTCTGTCGGCCGGCGACAAAAACGTAAAAATACTCAATTCAGGCGAAAAAAATATTGAATTTTCAGTATCCGATGGCAAAAATTTGGGCTTCTATGAAACCCTGTATGTTCATTCATCCATATATCTGGATCTAGTTGACCGATTTCAATGTTTTTTGCACCAAAAGGCAGCATTTTCCGAGCCTGATTTCCTGGCTACCATGATTTCCAACTACAGCCATTATTTACAGATTTGTCGGTTTACGGTTGGTTGTCGTTTATCCCTGCCCAGATTACTGTAACCAATGTTGAAAGATAGACCACAGTTTGACGACATCAAGTGCCTTGAAATGCTGTCGGTGGCCAGACCTGAACACACAGAACAGGCTGACGGCAATAAAACCAGCAGTGTCAACAAATTAAGACCTCATTATCTAGCCTGCTTGCTTTGATATTTCTTGGAGCAGTGTTTTAAGTGGATTAAACACAGAGGGTAGTAGATGAGACTGATAAGAAGTTATTCCTCCATCTATAGTAGGCTCCATGTTTGGACAGACAGATTTTATATCCTGGCTAACACCTTGGGGTGTAGCCTAGGGGACGGTATGTCAACTTCTGTTTTTATACGTCTGTCGATAGTAGTCTGACATGCCCCTACAATATATTTTATAATACTGATTTCTATTGAATGTAGTGTCTGCCAGTTTAACCGGCAAAATCTTCTAGCTGTCAGATCGAAATGTCCAGCAGCCAGAAAACAATACTTTATACACGTTTTCTCCACCCAAAATAATGAAACCCAACTTTCAAGTTAAATCATAGGCTTGGAATCCGTTCTAAACATTAGTTTATTCGAGCATTCACACAACAACACAGCTTTCCTTAACCGAGAAGTCACTTCATAGCTAGTGAGTTCTGGAGCTAGATTGAAAGCTGTGTTGTTGTGAGAATGCTCGAATAAACTACCCATGGAATGTTTAGAATGGATTCCAAACCCATTGATTTTACTTAAAAGGTGGATTTTAGTATTTTGAGTAGAGTGCCGGACATTTTGATCCGGCAGCTGGCAGACCTCATATTCAATAGAAATCAGTACCGGTATTATAAAATATCTTGTAGGGGCTGCATGTCTGATTACGTCAATAGACAAGGTCATATATTGCTGTCACGATTTTCGTTCATCTGTCTTGCTGTCCCTCTGTTAACTTTTGCTTGTCCATGTGATCACACCAGTTCCAGGTCATAGATCGGTGTCTTTGGATATAGCTTTACCCGAGGGTCAAATAGGAACCCTATTAATTTTGAGGTCGAAAGGTCAAGGTCATTGTGATTGAAAATACAGTAAATCATTAAAAATAGTTGTGTTTTTGCTATAAGTACAGTTCAGACTCGATGTGGATTGTGATCGCAAAGAAGTCCAAGCCTATTGATATTTACCCCTCTGTCAAGTCTAGCCCAAGGGTATTGTGTACTTGGTTCATTTGTCCATCTGTCCCTCCAACTCCTTGACAACATCTGTTGAAGGATTATAGCCTTTCTACATTCATCTAACATTCTATGCAACTGGCGATAGATGCCTAGTGAAGATGACTGAGCTTGACCTATTTTATCCAAGTCATTTAGTATTGTTCATAACTTGAAGGATTCTAGTTATTGTAGTGCCTCAAGGGGTCATTGTGTGAGCGTGTCGTGGCCTAGTGGTTAGGGTGTTTGACTCTGATCCGGAGTGCTACAGCTGGCGTGGGTTCGCGCCTCGCCAGTGACCGCTTACATATATACTCGCCTATTCACAAGGCGCTGGACTGATTCGGTGTCCAGGGTAAAATGGACTGATGGTGGAACTAGTTGCTACGCTAGACCTTCGCCAGCGGAGGCACTTGGGGAATAAAGTACTTGGGTGTCTTTCAGTGACCGCTATATAAATTCACTCACAGTAGTACATCGCATACACCGCTAGGAAGCTCACATGGGTAGACTATCACAGCACTTTCAGGATGGTAGTTCGTCCAAATTGTAGAATTTGTTAAATGTACTTTCAGGATAGTAGTTCGTCCAATTGTAGAATTATATAATAAATGTTCACTTCACAGCACGATAGTTGAGCTATAAAAAAAAATGTTGAGTGGTTCCTAATTGATTGTATATTAATATGTACTCCGTAAGGAGGTGCCTCTCTCAAAGGGGGAAATTACGAACCGAACTTGAACTTGAACATGGCTCAGCTCTTCAAATTTACACCACAGTACATGTATGCAACTGGTGATTAATTGGACAAAGTCTATTCAAGTTGACCAACCTTGACCTATTTCATCAAGGTCAAATTCTAGTTAATAAAATATGTTTCAGATGGAAATGGTTAGACATGCACGGGTGTATACTGAAGTCCATAGGACTCTTGTTATATATTTATGGACATTTTGACATCCACACATACTCCACAGGGCATTGAGCTTTCAGTTTCAATGGCATTTTATGTGAGTATTCATTCAAATTTAATCGCCACTTTAACATTTCAAAATGAAACATGGATTCAAATACATATTCAGGGAAATTTATTCTGTAAATGAAAATGCAGTTTTTGTTTGTATTGCATTTTTTCTCAAATATGTCCTAATCGCATTGTAAGACATTTTTCATTTTGGAAATATTAAAATGGGTGATTCAAATGAATAGTTGCAAGAAACATTTCAAAGCAATGAGTACCGGTACTTTCTGCAAAATTAACTGAAGAATTAAGCCATCAATACTGTTAACAGATCCATTCCTTCTGGGGTAAGGGTGAATGTCTACATTTTCCATATATAGAAAAAAAGCTAAAGAATGAGAAAGTGAATATGATGTAATGTCGCCTTTAACTATATCTTATCACAACGTTTGGGTCCTATTCCTTTTCGCCCCCGGTAACCCCAAAGGTAGGGTCCTATTCCCCAGTTAAGTCACCTCTTACATGTACAACAAGCTGTCTGAAGCGCTGAGGCCTATACTTACCAAGACCAGGGGTGTGCATGACGACATCCCAGGTCAGGGGTCGAGACAGGTAACTTTTGAAAGAGACAGGTAGAGAAATAAAGTACCTGTCTCTATTGACAGGTAGCCAATAATTTTGTTTTGGTGTTCAAAATATATCTTTAACAAAATTCATTCAAAACACCTGCTAATAAGTGCAAGTAAACAAGGTTTCATTAATTTATTAGTGTCTTACAACATCTAACTTTGTCATTAATCTCGAGTTACTATTGCATGTTCAGGTAATTCTTAAAGGTGACAGGTACACATTTTGGTCACCTGTCTCGTGTGACAGGTAAATTATTTTGAATATTTCAACCCCTGCAGGTCAACCCCGTGACTCCCACGGGGACTACAAAAACTATACCCCGAATGAGATATAGCCCTATATCTCGATCGGATCTAGGTTCCCCAAATTGTTCCGTGTTTTAAAACTAGTTAGGGGGAGTGGACCAAATGACAATGGACAAAATAGCAATTAACAAAATGGTAACAGACTGTGAGACAAAATGGCAAATTGCAATCAGACAAAAATGACAAGTGAAGAAAGTAGCAACGCACAAAATGGCAATATTTTTTTTTCAAACTTCTGTGGAGCATTTGAGGTATTATTTATTATATTTTTTGCAGTTCAGTCATGTTAGGTAAATTATTTATTGGGATTTCCGTGGGAGAACTGACGGGAGGTTGTTCTCTACAGGCATGACAGGAGTCCGGGTACTCCGGCTTCTCCCATCAACCAAATGGGCCATCACCATATGAGGGAAATTAGCTTGAGTGTGACATTGAACCAAATCCCCCCTCCTCCACTCTCATTGGGAGAAGAGAAAGTTTGTACCAATGAGCAAATACAACATCTATGTAGTTATATATATCAGGTAAATGATTTTTTAGACATACCATCATGGCATTATTATTATACCCCCCGACACGTAGTGTAGGGGGCGTATACTGGTTTCAGCTTGTCCGTCCGTCCGTCCGTCCGTCTGTCCGTCTGTCCGTCCGTCCGTACGGATGTCCGTACGTCCGTCCGTAACATTTCGTTTCCGGAGCATAACTTGACAACCGCCAGTTGGATTCCTCTCAAATTTGGTATGCAGCTACCATATCATGAGACCTTGCTTGGGATTGCGTTTGGCGCATGTGCGTCTACAGGTGGCGCCACCTAGGGTCATTCCGTAACATTTCGTTTCCGGAGCATAACTTGACAACCGCTACTTGGATTCCTCTCAAATTTGGTATGTAGCTACCTTACCATGAGACCTCGCTTGGGATTGCGTTTGGCGCATGTGCGTCTACAGGTGGCGCCACCTATGGTCAAAAAGTTTCTCATGTCAGTCCGTAACATTTCGTTTCCGGAGCATAACTTGACAACCGCTACTTGGATTCCTTTCAAATTTGGTATGCAGCTGCCATACCATGAGACCTCGCTTGGGATTGCGTTTGGCGCATGTGCGTCTACAGGTGGCGCCACCTAGGGTCAAAAGTTTCTCAAGTCAGTTCGTAACATTTCGTTTCCGGAGCATAACTTGACAACCGCCAGTTGGATTCCTCTCAAATTTGGTATGCAGCTACCATACCATGAGACCTTGCTTGGGATTGCGTTTGGCGCATGTGCGTCTACAGGTGGCGCCACCTAGGGTCATTCCGTAACATTTCGTTTCCGGAGCATAACTTGACAACCGCTACTTGGATTCCTCTCAAATTTGGTATGTAGCTACCTTACCATGAGACCTCGCTTGGGATTGCGTTTGGCGCATGTGCGTCTACAGGTGGCGCCACCTATGGTCAAAAGTTTCTCATGTCAGTCCGTAACATTTCGTTTCCGGAGCATAACTTGACAACCGCTACTTGGATTCCTTTCAAATTTGGTATGCAGCTGCCATACCATGAGACCTCGCTTGGGATTGCGTTTGGCGCATGTGCATCTACAGGTGGCGCCACCTAGGGTCAAAAGTTTCTCAAGTCAGTTCGTAACATTTCGTTTCCGGAGCATAACTTGACAACCGCTACTTGGATTCCTCTCAAATTTGGTATGTAGCTACCTTACCATGAGACCTCGCTTGGGATTGCGTTTGGCGCATGTGCATCTACAGGTGGCGCCACCTGTGCATCTACAGGTGGCGCCACCTAGGGTCAAAACTTTTTCTTGTCGGTCCGTAACATTTCGTTTCCGGAGCATAACTTGACAACAGCTAATTGGATTCCTCTCAGATTTGGTATGTAGCTACCTTACCATGAGACCTTGCTTGGGATTGCGTTTGGCGCATGTGCGTCTACAGGTGGCGCCACCTATGGGCAGAATTTTTTCAGTTGGTCCGTAACATTCCATTTCTGGAGCATAACTTGACAACGGCTGATTAGATTCTTCTCAAATTTTGTATGTAGCTGCCATACCATGAGACCTAGCTCAGGATGTTGCATATGCGTCTACAGGTAGTAAGTTTAATATTTCACTTTCCATTTACTTCCTTTTCCTCTTCAATATGGTTATCCAGATGACAGTAATTCGCCTATCTGTTGCAACAGCCCATTTCAAGTCTACACGGTTCTAGTGGTAACAACAGTTAGGTAAAACACAATATGCCTGCACAACCCCATTCTCAACAATCATTATTAACATCAATTTTCTGAACAATCCATTAAACTCATCTGAGTATCGTCACGACACATGCATAGACAATCCGTTAACCGCACTCCAACCGAGCGAGGTCTCATTGTCAACTAGTTACATACTGTGCCGCCACTCATAACATGTATACTTATATTCCTCTACAGATACTCGTCAATTCCTATCAAATGTGCATCCGGGGGGTATCTTGTAAGCATGCTTACTGATGATTTCCACTGCCACAATCCCATTCAGCTTACTCGTGAAACGTTAACCACCCCCATGTATCTATGCCCTTACGGGGGGTATCTTGTAAGCAGCCTTACTGATCATTTTGATCAAATGTGTGCATCCCTCAGACTATGCTCTAGTTAAAACTATTCATCCATCAGAAAGTACTATATAGCCTGATTTATATAGGAAATATCTTCACTGTTTCTCCATAGGTATGATAGGAGAGAGTGGAAAAGAAAAAGAAAAGAGAAGAGGGTGATTTATAATAGACTACCAGTATATTATTCTCAATTCTCATAGATGTATGAGTATAATTTTTCTCAAAATTTGACCTGATTACTAAATACATAAATTATTAATTAGCAAAATGCCTGTGACCATGAGGACACTGGACTGTATTGCAAAGATACCGGGTATGTGAAATAATACCCCAAATACTCCATAGAATGCATGAAGATAGTTCTTAAAAATATTCCCATCTTGTCTGGTTGCCATTTTATTTGATTGTCCATTTGCCATTTTGCCCATTTGCCATTTTGACCTGTACCAAAATACTAAGCATGCTAAGCATTATTTTTCTGTGCTGAATGTCTGCTTGACACTCAGAGGTGTGTTAAAGGAGAAGAGAACATATGACTAATGTATACACTGAACGAAAGATCAATCTCCCCCATATCCAAAAGTGTAAGCAAATATGTTTTGCGATTTTTTACCACCGATCTATTCATATCGAAACATCAAAACTAGACAGATTCATAAGTGCCGCCATTACAAGGGCTTGCGTCTATTTTAACCAATCAGAAATGCCGAAAACATATTGTGCGCATCGCTTCGTGACGTCAGCCGGGCTCATGCTCACTTTCGCCCTGTATGTTAAAGTAAGAGAAACTCTCGGGACTGCAGGTCTATATTTTGTATACCGTTATAATTTGATAGTGGTAGTGTGCCAATATTCCGCAAATACACGGGCATTATGCTGCAGTGTGTGGCGTTTGGCTGTTCTAACAGAAGTGGGAATAGAAACCTTCCAAAGACCGTGACATTTCATCAGATGTACTGAAACAGTGGGTGCATAACGTCGGTCGGCAGGATTTTACTCCAAACTCATCAGAGAAGATCTTTTGCACAGTGAGGCTGATGCAATAAATTGAAGTGAGTTTATCAGTCTTTCAACACTATTTCAGTCATATCACGATGTTCCTATTCCTGTCAAATTGTAATCATTCCAATGTAAGAAAGGCTTGGTTTGTAATATATCTCCATGCAATGCCATTATATTTTCACCTTCCCCGATAGAGAGCGGCGAGGCCCGGGTGACGTCACAGGCTTAGACGATCCGAGCCTAAATGGCGGTACGCTTGAGAGACAATGATGCGCAGGTTGAACGCCGAATTAATCGAGTAGAAAAAATCGCAAAAAATATTGGCTTACATTTTTGGATACGGGGGAGATAGATCTTTCATTCAGTGTATACATTAGTCATATGTTTTCTTCTCCTTTAACATTTCATTGGAGGGTCTCAGGGTTCTCATTTAGCTGGTTGGAGTCTAAATTACCTGTCTACTTGCACATTTGAGCCATCTAATCTGATCAAGTTAACATTGGTTAAAGGTCATTATATAATTGTGAATTGAGAATCCCACTTTTCATTTGGCCTGCTACTCAAATACTAGACTGGATGAGTCTCTATTTCATATGTACTATTTAATAATAATAAAATGATCTTTAATAAATATATACGTTTGATAAATAAATAAATAGAATGAAAAAAAAAATGGAAAAAAAAATGAAAAAATGATTTTTAAAATAGAGACTGGACGATTTGATGGGTTTCGTCATGTAAAGGTTCCATTTGGAGGCGTGGTTAGTCTGGACGATTGACATGTTTTTACCTTCGGTCGCAATATGTGTATCAATTTCATTCTAACACCATGCTGTGACATCTCGGCAGTAACGTCATTCCCATTGTTGAGGTCATGGTAGTAACATCATTCTCATTGTTGACGTCACATGAACGCATTGCTTCCAGCGTGCGTATATGAACGAATCAATCAAATCCTTTGAATTGGGGGCGAGGTCAGAATACGGAGTTTTCATCGGTGACAAAAAACGCACAGTATATTGTGCATTTTTTCTTGCAAAGTTAGCTCCCTTGTGATGTTCCGTCCAGTCCCTGTTTCAAGCATTTCTTAATAGGCAGAGTTACGTCCTCTTGTTTCCCGTTTAAAATACATTATGAAACAGTGGCTGGATCCAGTCTACTCAAATACTTACTAGATATTCTTGTTTGATTGGCAGGCAATCACAGTCCTCACGTCAGGAATGTACCCACCCCACTGTGATGAAGGACATGTGTGCAGAGTGCGGGGCAGACCTCCGAGAGTAAGATATCTGACACTTGAAGACATAGGTTTAAGTTAAATTCTAAAGTGTGCAGCCTGTATAGCTGACCATTAAGGAAGTACTGTACTTAATTTAAATAGGTTCCTATTGCAAAGATTAATAATACTACTTCTCACAGTCTCAATCTGCATGCTTGTAAACGATGGCTGGCTGCTGAATGCCGGATCTAACCCTAGTATATTCAGTTGGTATAGTTTCCTGATACAAGTACACATCAAGGCATGTTAACACACAATATTACTTAAAGTAATATTGCCAGACTTTCTAGGTTCAGATAACATGTGCAAATTGCGATGGGTCGGAAGCTTATTGAAGATGACTGACCTTCACCTACTTGTGGTGTTGTTTTTATCAGTACACCAGGCCTAGCTGGTACCAGGAAGGAGGCTGTGTCTGCAAGCGTGGCCATGGTACATAGTATACCAGAACTCATTGTCAGTGAAGAGGTATGCCCTAGATATAATCATCAAGATTTTCCGAGTTTAATACTGTTTAAGTCCCAAGATCATTATCTGTCAGAGGGTAAAAATCTACAGAAAATTTCTTTGTGAATAGGACTTCTGGCATGTACATGTATGATGAAAATGGTTTATGTAATTGCAACTATTCATCTTGGTATGATTTCACTGTGAAGTAACTGAATCATCAACCAATCCTCTGTTTTGTGTTTTCAGGAGGCCTTGGAGATCGGCAAAGCTGACCAGGAGCGATTACTACGTACACGTAAATTGGTTCTTCTGGTTGATCTGGATCAGACACTTATACACACCACCAATGACAACATACCTGCAAACCTCAAGGTAATCATTAACACTTTCATCTTGTTGAAGACCATTATAATATCCTTTCATGCTGATACAATTTATGTTTCTAGTTGATGGGTTAGTACATGTAGACAGCTGGTGTCCTCAGACATGTTACAGAGATTAACATACAGGAGACATTACAGTCATCAGATACGAGCAACTTTGAATGAATCCTCATCCATTCCAAATGCAGCTTATCACATACTTCCATGGTTAAACAGGCCCGTAGCCAAGTAGGGTTTTCTGGGTTTGGGCGAACCCCCCTTTCGGAAATACCGGTATTATATATTTTTCTCATACAAATGCCCTTTTCAAACACTGAAGCGAACCCCTATTTACCCCTTTTCCATACAGCAAACCCCATGATGTGCCCTTTTGGAGTGAAGGCGAACCACCCCTCAGTAAATCCTGGCTACGGCCCTGTTGAAAGCAGTAGAGTCTGAGTTCACACATTTTTATTAACACTGGACCTCAAGAATTGCCTCTGAAAGCAAAAAGAGTGGAAATTGTGCAAGTTCGGCAGTGTCCATGTTCACATATAGAGACACATACATGTATTCCATGCTATGCTGAACGTAGCTAATTACATGTGATGGTCAGGGAGCCACAATTATATTTGACTGTCAGTGTATAAGGATTCCAGAACAATTAGTCAAACCCGAGGCTATATTCAGTTTTGGCATAGCGTGACCTTGATCGGCTCTAATGAGGGGACGTGAGTGACATATGATATCCTTTGAACTTTCCTGAATATCTGAATCATAACTAAATATACAGATGAGAGAATGCTAGGTTCAGTTTTAGGGTGCTGTGACCTTCACCATGTACCTATTCACCTCAGAATCAGTAGGCTTCTTTAGAATCACACAGATGACACACCTGTAAAACTTCAGTTTGAGACTGTAACACAAAATGTCATCTGGACAAAATATAACTTTAGTTTCTGAGGGTTTGCTAATATACTGAGTCAGTTTGGACACTTCTTTGAGGCCCTCTATACACGAACAATTGCAAAGAAATAACAGTATGGGGGAACTCCTCCCCCTCGCCCCTTTGTGTCTTTGTGGAATTAGCCATAATAAATAAGAAAGGGTATTTCTAGAAATGATTCAGTATTAGTCAACATGTTTTTTCAAGACCTTTGTATGTTTCACTTGACATGATGGAATTTGATTAAATTGGTACTTTTCCAGGGTGTCTATCATTTTCAACTGGCTCATGGGAATGCTATTATCTGGTACCACACCCGTCTCAGACCGCACACAGAAGAGCTTCTCGAGAAGATTTCAAAACTGTATGAGTTACACATTTGTACGTTTGGTGTACGAATCTATGCCCACACCATTGCCAACTTCCTGGATCCAGAAGGGAAATACTTCTCACACAGGATTCTCTCCAGGGATGAATGCTTCAGCTTTAACTCCAAAACTGCCAATCTGAAGTAAGTCTTTATGACCTTGGAAAGAATTTAGTGCATCCCTGTCATAAGATTAGCTATGGATGGGGATCTGATGCCAGGTTGCATAGTTCTTGGTCAACTCCAAAATAATACGGCAGATCAAAATCTTGAGCACATCAAGAAAAAATGAGAGTGTTTGTGTATAGTTGAATATATATAATGAAGTTTCTACTTCTAAGAGTCCACTCATTATCAGAGAAAAGTTTGATTTGACTTACTTTATAATTGTCGTGTCACTGTTTCAATTTTCCTTCCATAATTGTCATAGCAGCAGGAATAGCAGAAAAACCATGAGATACAAATGATATTACAGTGAAACCTGTGAATAATGACACCTTGGTAAACTGACCAACCTCAAAATACTGACATTATCCATGCAACCTCCAAACAGGGTTATCTCCCCTCCTGCCAGTCGTTCGACCCTGCCGTCATTAACTTTACATATAGCCCTGTACCAAAACGTGATTTCACAAAACCTGAATCTTACCAGCCAAACATTCGTTATAAGCATGCTAAATACTGAGATATTTAATTTTGCAAATGTGAATGTGCGTGATCATTGACTGATTCCGAAGAACAAACATTGCTGATTTGTTTCAAACAAACGACCGTTAGCGTTGATGTAATGGTGGTGTTATTGTAAAGAGATGAACAGTTATTTTATTACCGGTAGTCACCGATTGTTTGTTTTCTTTTGTCTGCCGAATCCCCCAAATGTGCTGCTATTGATTAATTCCGGTTAATTCAGGTTGTTGCGATACAGAGCAGTTCGGATAATCTCGCACTTTTAATCTCCGACAAAGGCTACATGACTTGGTGAAGACGCAATGTGTGGATGCCAGGGTGTTTTATCACCCTGTATTAATGAATGACACCAGGGTCGATCGACTGGCAGGAGGGGAGATAACCCTGTTTGAAGGTTGGTTATCCATGGTCACATTACTATTTTGCACCTTGATAAACCAGAAACTCTGTCAAGACTGACACTATAATCTGGTGTCCCAAGCATGGTCGGTATACACAGATTCACTGTAGTTTTGTCAATTATTTGTAGCTGGGTGTTGATGAAATAACATATTCCATAAAGATTGATCTGTTATAAAGTGCATTGATGAAGAATTTTGATATTTATTTCATGATAGGGCCTTATTTCCTTGCGGAGACTCCATGGTCTGTATCATTGATGATAGAGAAGATGTTTGGAGTTACTCTCCCAATCTCATCCATGTCAAGCCGTACCGGTTCTTTCAAGGCACAGCCGACATCAACGCCCCACCTGGCTGTGAGAAGACTGAATCTGATGCTAATCCCATCAAACACAGAGTTAGAAGAATCTCCCACACCAGTGATGGAAATAGCCAGGTGGAGGAGATTGACAGCCCTGAATCTGAACCTGAACCGAAGAGTAAAGTAGGGGAGACAACACCAGGAATTACAACGGACAGCCCTGAATCTGAACCAAAGAGTAAAGTAGGGGAGACAACGCCAGGAAGTACAACTGACAGCCCTGAATCTGAACCAAAGAGTAAAGTAGGGGAGACAACACCAGAGAGTACAATTGACAGCCCTAATTCCACAGAGGAAAATAAAGAATCTGAGCAAAAATCAACTCTTGTGATGAGGAGTGCTATTAAGGCTAGTGATAAAATGGAAGAGAAAGTAAGCAGAGGAGCAGATGACCCCATGGACAAAGATACCTCAAAACTAAAAGGCGATAGTGTCGAGAATGAGAGATCAGGGACAGAGGTTCATTCTGAAGAAAACTTAGAGGCTGGAAAAGATGTGGCAGCAGAGTTTGATTCAGACAAAGGCAGCGATAAAGAAAATGAAAACTCTGGCAAAATGGACAGTAAAGAGTCAGGGAATGAAAGTTCAAAATCTGATAGCGATGTTCAAACAGTTTCAGAAGAAATCGAGTGGGTTGATGATGACGACTATTTGTTTCACCTTGAAGAAATTTTAACACGAATTCACAAAGCTTATTATGAAGTGTACGATCAGATGGCACAGAAGGGAGATGTGGATAAAGTGCCTGACATGAAAAGCATTATCCCATATGTGAAGAAGAAAGTGTTAAAAGGGGTTAATTTACTGTTCAGTGGTGTTATTCCCACAAACATGCCAACAGAGAAAAGTCGTGCATACCTTGTTGCTAAGGCTTTAGGCGCAACCATTCAAACAGATTTTGTAAGTTATGCTGATGGTGGTCCCGTTGGGGCAACCACCCATCTAGTCGCAGCACGCCTGGGAACATCCAAAGTCAGGTCAGCTCAAAAGTCAGGAGTGACCTGCATAGTCAATCCTGATTGGTTGTGGAGCTGCAGCGAGCGTTGGGAACGAGTGGATGAGCGGTTATTTCCCCTGACAGATGGTATGAAGTTCAGCATACCGTCGAATCGAAGCAGTCCTGATTCTTTCGATAAACTCATTCAGATGAGGGAAATGATAAAAGAGGGAGAAAAACGTAAAAATGAGGTTCCTGCCGAGGAGGTAATCATTTATGATAGAGTGACGGGTAAACGAATTGTCCATAACAAACGACAAAAGATGGCAGAATCAGATGAGAATAACAGTGCTTGTCCTTTAGATTTGAGTGCTGGCCCTTTAGATCTAACTGCTGGTCCTTTGAATTTGTGTCTCCCTGACAGGTCTAGTAAAGAAACGAGGTAGGTATACCCGATGATATTTGTCATTCAACATGTGTTCCAAGTTAAATATTTCTAAAACCTCAATAACAGAACTGACTTAGCTGCTTTGATATCTTGATATTGCTGGTATGGTAACAGATCATTCTATATAACATAAACATTCTCACTTAGGATGAAGAAAATTAATCTCTTGCTTCACAGGCACTTTTTTGAAAAAATAATGACAAGGGATGGAGGCTATTTTTTTTTTATCTTTTTTATTTTTTTTTTATCTTTTCCATGGACCAAATATATTGATCTTTTCTGACACACCGATGCAGTTGCCAGTAGTTCAATAAGGTTTGCATGAAACCAACAATGTTCTCTGAGTTAGTCAAAGAGTCAGCCTTCGACAATACTATTTTCGAAGTATCTACCAAAGTATCTACTTCCCAACTTCTAAATGCCACTTAAGGAAACTATTTATTTCATATAAAAGAAGTGTATCAGAACTTTATTTTTCAGAACTTTGAGAGAGAAACTATGATGTGTAAACATTTTTTTTTTTTTTTTTTTGCTGTGGGCAATAAAAAGGGTCGATGCGGCACCAAAAAACTGATGTGGCGGTGCCTGTGAAGTAAGAAATTTATTTTTTTATTTCTTGCGCTGTAAAACTTACCTTCACATACCTTATTGCTATCGTGTTCCTACGCGATTGCTCTATTGTAAAACCTTACCACAGAACCAAAAGAAATAGTCCCTGTAATGCCCAATGCCCATGCGCGAGTACCCAGAACCCTCTCTGTCTGACCACGTGACTTCCTTCTTTCCTCTACAACCGTAGCGGTCAGACATAGTTTTCTAGTGCTCTGTAAAAAAAAGTCTCAAGATCTACATCTGGAGTACCACGCAATTCCTAGTTCATAACCTTGGATTACCTCGGAGATTCCCTGTGATATTTATCTGGTGAAGAGAGTGGAATATTACCAAATTCCTGTGATTCTGGATACCTACCTGGTCTTCTACAAACATCAGGGAGTATACGTTGGAATCATAATAAAGATGGCGTCCGTCTTCTGTGTTCTTTGTGGACAGTCTAAACCCACGACGGACCCGCTCTCAGCATGTCCGCCGTGTAGAGGTGTTTGGTGCGATCAGTATGCTAAATGTGCGGAATGTGAGCTATGGCCCGACAATATATTCGAACAGTATCTTGTCGGTTCTTATGCCAGAGAAATTCTGCTGCCGCCCGGCTTTGTTTGGGCCGAGAGCTTGGTCGCCTCTCCGTCTCGCTCCACTGTGAACGAGCCGGACGAGTCTGCCTCTGTTGATATGTCCGTAACCCAAGATACGGAGTTAATTTCGCCTCGTAAATTACCGAATGTTGTTACAATTTCTCCTGCTCCATGCACTAATTCTGTTTTAGGGACCAAGGTGGGGAACAAAGATGGCAGGCACCCTGCAGGTAAAGTATTGCACGGGACGCCCTTGACCTTGACGGCTACCTTTGATCCATCATCAGTGACGTCACTTCCGACCAAAGGTCCCCTATTCAGGATAGTCAACCCGGAGAGTGTGGCTTAACCCCCAGTCAAGGATCCGTCACTTCCGGAGAATCTGTCAACATCTCGGTCCAGCCCATCTGCGTCTACAGAAATTACGGAGATGCCTGCTGCTTCATCGACTGTAATATCACCAGTTCCTGTGCAGTCTACGGTGATTATTACACCTGTTTCCGGTTTTGCTGAGGCTCGCCATTCTCTTCTGAATGTGCCGAAACTATCCAGGGCGCCTCTGCAACAGCCGTTGTCAGCACCCCCGCAGCTTACTCAACCGGTACATCTTCCACGTATGCCTGTGTCCAGCTACGACTTTCGGCCTACGGTAGCTCCGATTATATCGGATGCTTACATGCAACCTCTTACATAATACCTTCCAGTATCATCTTACCTTCCGGTATCATCGTCTCACATCGGAACTTCCGCTGCTTTTCCTGCGCATGCTCCGACGTCGGCTACTACATCCTACTATAGGACTGCCTCTACGTACGATGTTCCTGTTACTTCATCGGTATATGGTGTTCCGGGTCTTTCATCGATGTATGATACTCGAGCTTCGTCATCAATGTACAGACTTCCGGTTACGTCATCGGTGTATAGCAGTCCGGCTGATCCCTATACTGCGCCTCCGTACTCTCCACTTCCTGTGCGTAGTGCAGTATATAGGCCTACATCGTATCCTTCAGTGGCTTCTGTAGCCCGACCATTTGATGTACCCCGTCGAGTGTATCCTCCTGCACGTATACCTACACGTCCGACTTCCAGAACATCGGGTGCTTACTTCCATTCTCCATCTCCTAGGCCTGTCAGATATGCTATGCCATATCATGCGCCTATACCGAGACGGCAAGTTAGGGTTGCTCACCCACATCTGCCTAGATACCCAGCTAGGCCTGCGATGTCACAGTATGCGGCTGCTTCCGGTTCCGCCTTACTTCCTCCTTCTGATAGGCAGTGCCCCCCAGCAGCATCTATTTCTGCCAGCCTGTCCGACAGGTTTAATAGATTATCTGCTGATTTTGCAGCCCTTCAACGTGACATGTTGATGCCTCCACCACCACCACCGACACCACTTCCGGTCCCTGGGTGGGCTGGCTATCAACCTCGCCCCGTGTCATCAAGACGGCCGACTTCCTCTACCCAAGCTCAGCTACCATTTGATCTCTCGTAGGGTAGTAGACCTACACCTCCTTCGTTTGTGCCCAGGTTTACCTCTGCGGATCCTGTGACAGTGGCTAACGCTGAGCCAGAAGCGGAAGAACGGACTTCCTTGTTTGATGCTGATCCGGATCTCGCGGCGTCCAGTTACTCTGAAATATTGGCACGCATCTACGAGTTATTTCCGGATATGACTCCTCTGCCAGTTGTGGAATCGAGAAGGGTCACTGCGATGTCGGATCTCAGACAAGAGCCTACTCATCGCACATCACTTCCGCCGTCCAGAGCCGTTTTTTAATGTGCTGAGCGCATGCGGGATGCCTTCTCTCTGCCTAAGACCCAAGTTGAGAGGCAACGACAACAGGAATCTAGATCTCTGTTTAAGAAATCTACTGGTGTCTTCCCGCTGGAGCGACCCGTTTTCGGTCCTATTCAGTGCACGGGTCACCCTGGCATGATCGAGCTGCGGTCCAGGAACCAGAACTCGATCAGTTTATTGGAGCCACTCCGCCTAAGAAGGATATTCCTCTTTCTGTTCGTCAGATTTGTCTCCTGGAGGACACTTCGAGACAGGAGGTAGCGATTACTTCCCATCTAGACTGGTTTTTATATGGCATTCGTATGATACTTAATCGCATACCTCAGACGTCAACTTCCGGTTTTGTTTCCGTTCCTGTCGATGACGTCAACCTGATGAAGGACTTCCTGATGGCAGCTGCGCGTGCGGACGCGGACTTGATGGCATCTTCAGTCTTCATGTCCGCTATGTTCGTACACCTAAGGCGTCTCTCACTGTCGGCGGCCCTGCCTACGTATACCACGGCCAGTGTGAGATCAGTCTTAAGGGAGCAGTCCCCCGCATCGGGACTTCTGTTTGCTGGTATTATCCCAGTGCTGCAGAATAAAATGTCCGCTGCCAGGACCACGCACTCCTATTTTGCACCTCAACAGAGGAAGCGATCGGCCCCAGAGACCTCGACATCGTCTTCCTCGGCCCCGAAGAAAGCTTCTTCAAGTTCTTCTTCCGGGGCTGGTAACAAAAAGGATGCGCCCTCCTCTTCGAAATCAGGCGGAGGTTCGAAAGGAGGGGGGAGCGGTCACTCTAAACGTGGAGGCGGAAAAGGGAAGTCCGCTAAAGCTCCCAAGAAATGAGGGCACGGGCCATGCAGATGTTCGTTCTGCATGGCGAGACCACACGTTGCCGCTGTTCCCAATTCCACCAGACCCGGCGCTTCCGGTAGGCGGGAGACTTGCAAGTTTTTGGCGGAATTGGGAAGCAATCCAGGCGGATTCGTGGGTATCGGCTGGAGTTCGCCACAACTACCCCGTAGACTTTGTCACCCAAGTCGTCTCAAATTCCTGTGCGTCGGGAGCACCTGATGGAGATTCAGAGGTCCGTGGACAAGTTGGTAGTGAAGGGTGCTGCTATAGAACTTCCGCCAACTGATATTTCCCTGGGCTTTTGTTCTCCGGTGTTCCTGGTCCCCGAGAAGAACACCACCGAAATGCGTATGGTCATAAACCTACGCCGGTTAAACAAGGACTTCTTGGCCCCACTTCCTCATTTCCGGATGGAGTCGTTCCGGTCTATTCGTTCGGCTCTGTTACAAGGGGACTGGATGACATCTCTCGACCTCCAAGATGCATACCTGCATGTTCCGATCTACAGGGCTCATCACAAATATCTGCGCTTCCTGGTTGGCAACCGGAAGTTCCAGTTACTTGTGCTCCCTTTCGGACTATCCACGTCCCCTTGGGTCTTCACCAGAGTTTTCAACCCAGTGGCGTCATTCCTGCACACCAGAGGTCTCAAGTATCACTTCTACCTCGACGATTCTCTACTACAGAATCAGTGCAGGAAAGAACTCCGCAAGGACACCAAATTCGTTTGGGAGATCCTTGTTGCTCTGGGCTATCTTCTTCACGAGGGCAAATCGGAGTTGACACCATCCCAGTCTCGAGTCATTCTCGGAGTTTCCTACGACACCCTTTCAGCGTTAGCGAAACCTCCGGAAGACCACTAGAAGAAAATTCTGACGTCGGTGCCGACGTTCCTGTCAGCATCGCACAGACGTGCTCTCCAATTCGCTGCGATTATCGGCCTGTTAACATCGACTCAGGATGTAACGCCTCGAGGCCGCTTGCAGTTTCGGCCATTGATGATGCACCTCAACTTTTGGCCGAAACGACACCTGAATCCGACTGTCCCTGTGACAGAGGATGTCAAACGTCTCCTGCGCTGGTGGCTGCAGCCGGAGAACGTGATGATAGGTGTCTCCTTCCTACCCTTTCAGCCGTCTCGTCAACTGTTCACGGACAGAAGGATGGGGAGCACATTTGGGTTCGAGGTCAATATCCGCCTTGTGGAACGACAGCCAGAGGAAGATGCATATCAATGTATTGGAATTCCAGGCCGTAACCCTGGCCATACAGAGATTGCTTCCAGACCTCAAGAACCAATGCTTGTTAGTAGCAACGGACAACACGACAGTCCTCGCCTACATAAACAAGCAGGGAGGAACTCATTCTCCCCAACTGCTGGATCAGGCACAGAAATTTTTCAACCTCTGTTGGGACAACGAAATTTCTGTGCGAGCTCGCCACATTCCCGGTCATCTGAACGTGCTGGCCGACACATTATCCAGACCGAATCAGATAATATCGACCGAGTGGCAGCTTCACGAAGACATCTTAGCCCAGATGTCTCGGATATGGGAGGCGCCGAATGTGGATCTGTTCGCCACCCGTTGGAACCATCTACTTCCGGCCTATGTGTCTCCCGTTCCAGATCCAGCAGCCCTGGCAGTCGACGCCCTGTCTTTGGACTGGTCCGGCATGATTGCGTACGCTTACCCGCCGCCAGCAATCTTGTCGCAAGTCCTCCGGAAGATCCAAGCACAGCCGTGCGTGGTCTACCTTGTGGCTCCGTGGTGGCCAACTCGCCCATGGTTTGCAGACCTAATGGATCTTCTCATAGATGTACCTCGTCAGCTGCCGCTTTGGTGGAACCTGCTTCGTCAGCCGAGATCCAGTCTATACCACTCGAATCCCGGTCTATTTCAACTGACCGCGTTCAAGTGCTCCAGCATCAGCTCGTTGAGGCTGGATTTTCTGTCCAAGCGTCCGAAAGGATGGTCCGGTCCACCAGAGCATCAACGTCTGCGGTGTACCAGAACAAGTAGAAGTCCTTCGCTACCTGGTGTTTTGGACGTGGAATTGTTCCAACCTCTGCCTCTGTTCAGCAGGTAGCAGTCTTCCTTTTGCATCTGTTTCATGACAGGCAGCTTGTTCCGGCCACGGTCCACGGCTATCGGTCCGCTACATGTATCTCCAGGGTACTTCAATTGACCACAGGTGTCAACCCATCACTTGACGTCAACCTTTCCGCCCTTCTTTGTTCCTTTCGGGTGGAGAGGCGACGCCGCAGCTTCCTAAATGGGATTTGGCACTGGTTCTTAGGCGGCTGTCCGTGCCGCCCTTCGAACCCATCAGCACCTGTGAGATGAAGTTTCTCTCCTACAAGACCGTCTTTCTGATCGCCTTTGCATCTGCTGCCCGCGTATCAGAAATCCATGCCTTGGACTTCAGGTCTTTGAGATACAACCCTAAGTGGACCTGGGTGGCGTTATCTACTCTCCCGGAGATTGTTGCTAAGAACCAGTCACTCTACGACAACCTTCCGAGAGAGTTCGTCATCCCGGCTCTGTCCAACATCCTGTCCGCAGCTGTTGACGACGACAGAGTCCTGTGCCCTGTCAGAGCTCTCTCCTGCTACCTGGCCCGTGTGGAGCATATGAGAGCCGGGCGGGTGCGTCTATTCATCCCTTTTGGGCCCTCTGCAAAGCAGGAGATATCTAAAAATACCATATCTGCCTGGCTTTCCAAAACCATTCGTTTGGCGTATACGGACGTACCACATGAGGTAACTACTTTATCCAAGGTCTCCGCCCATGAGGTCAGGTCCATGGCGGCATCCTGGCCTCTATGGACCAATAGATCCGTGTCAGACATCATGAGGGCCTGCTACTGGAGGAGTAACGTAACCTTTGTATCACACTACCTCCGGGATTTGACGCTTCAACGACGGGACATCTACTCGCTGAGACCCCTAGTGGCTGCCCAGTCTGTTGCGGACCCGTCTTCAACGCACTAGACCTCCTAGTGGTTTTACCATTTTTTAAAAATCTGGTAAGTGGCTGCTCTCCCCAAATTTTCAAAAAAAAGAGGGGGGGTGGCGGGAGGTTTCGGTCTAGTGCTTGTCAGCTATTCACTAGGCCCGCTTATTATTATATATATATTGGGTTGGGTGATTATATCGATGGCCATACCGTCATGCTACATGTCTTTATGGCACTTGATTATCTCGCTGACTCCTGTTTTATCCTTCGCCTATGCTTGAGACCTTTTCTGTTTTGACCACTATTTCCCTCCTCCTGCTATGATATTCTAGCAATAAGGTATGTGAAGGTAAGTTTTACAGCGCAAGAAATATGAAAAATTTGAAATCAATTTTCCTATTTCTAAGCTTAAACTTACCTTCACATACTGTGATGGCCCTCCCAGCCTCCCCGCTGATGGGTTATCAATAAGGTATGTGAAGGTGAGTTTAAGCTTAGAAATGGGAAAATTGATTTCAAATTTTTCATTTTTCGGCCAAAAGTATGCCTTTCCTAGACTGGGTTTCTGCAGTACTATCAAAGCTAGAGGCAAATGTCATCTACCATTTTGTTACCGGTATCAAATTATGTATACTTTAAATTTAGACAGGATTCACTGCTTTTCGGAATTTGTCATGCTGTGGTGTTTTCACCAATTCTCTCTGACACTGAAGAGTTATATGGAGGAGTTATAACTCCACCGCGTGTGCAAGTTTCATATATAAACCTAAACTCCTTACAGGTTTATGCCAATCTAATTAAAATTAAATCCTATCTGCTCTCCCATTTGGATATGTCGCTTGCAGGATCTAATCGGCTTGCAGTAACGCGAGTGTCAACCAATCTCGAGAGCTCTTCATAATGCTTTGAAGGGACCAATGGTAAGTGCTTTCTGGTAGGCTCAGCCGAATCAGACACCAAGCTGTCGTGCAATCTTCCGATGTTGCCGCCCTTCCGCCAGGTTGGCACCATAATGCGGGGTAGAATTATGGACTGGTCCTTGGTGTAAAGATACTACATAGTGACATATACGATTGGGGAGCATTGATAGGATATTAATTCATTAAGATTGAGGTTTATAGAGAAAAGTCTATCTCCCATGTACAAGGCTTTTTAGGTCCCCAGAACCAAGCCACTAAATGGAAGTATGTTCAGTGCGGTAAATGCTATTTGTCACCAGCCAGGCAGCTTTACTCAGTTTTTATGCTTGAAGAAGTGGTCAAGTATAGTTGATCTGATTATGCCATGCTGATACATACACCTACAAATTGGACCAACTGCATCTGTGCCAACATCCAGTCAGTGATGTAGATGTTTGCTTCTGTACATGTTTATGTACCTAACATGGGGTGGTATGTTTTATGACATCTTCCTCATCCAAATATTCAGGCTGTACATGTATCAGAGATTTTGGTCAAGATTGTTTTGATGTTCTAAATGTTTGATAAATTCATCAAAAATTATTGATTCTGTCTTTTGAATTTCACAAGTTTTCGTACTACAACAGTTGAGAAAATATGTGCTGGGTTGGATTTATCATGAAATTGAAAGCATGAACTGCACAATCGATGTCATGTGAATTCACAGCGTAATGTCATGCTTTTCAGAATCCAAGATCCCTGTGTAGATGATAATGTGTTTGACCGCGGCGCACCACTTGGGCAGGGAAAGTCAGATACCTTTTCTCAGAGCTACAACCCTCTGTACTCATTCAGTGGTGAGGATATAGCTGACATGGACAAGGAGGTGGAGGAGCTGTTAGATGAGGATGATGACTCGGAGGACAATGAGGAACGTAAGGAGAAGGAGCTGAGGATGATTGTCCTGGGGAAATCCCCCTCCCACGAGTCATCGAGTGACGAGGACAGTTTGACGGGGGACTTCCCACGAGGCTGGAAAATAAAACGAAAACTGGAGAAGCTGGGGAAGTTAGCACAGGTGAAAGGCTCCTCAGATAATGAGGAGGATGAGGAAGATATTGAGGATGAAGAGGACAATAAAGTCCTAGAGGTCTTAGACAGTGATGATGATGAAGTACCGACGTTACACAGCCAGCAGTGTGACTCGGACAATTCTGACGACTCGATCGGTTCAGTTGATGATGAGATTGCGAAAGCGGTGGAGAAGGAATTCCTGTCGTAGGTTGATAAACCCTGGTCGAGTGTTTACGTCCAAACCATCCCCAAAAAATGTTTGTTTTGCATAATCATGCCTAATCATCAGATTAGCGTCAAAGAGCTCTTTGCTACCCAAACATTATTTATCTACCGTTAATCTCTAAATTTATGGGATCTTTGATAAAAAAATATTCCTCTAAAATACATGTACCTTCCAAAATTCTGAGACATAGTCATGTCACTCAGTAAACATATATTAGTTAAGGATGGATTAATCCTGTATGATTACAGTGTTGTCCGATATTGTTGTTGAACATATACATCATGAATGCACCTACTGTTTCGGTTATTTGTCATGTAGGACAATTTGTGACCGGCATGGTCAGACATTATACAGGAAAATATAGTACATGTAAGTTTGGACCGATGTTTAATCATGTTACTTTGATTTTACGCTGTCACATGGGATGGAATGTGACTTGTCGACTGTTATTCTCTGAGGCAGTAGAGCAGGAATTTTGATCTTATTTTGTACAGCATTACTGCAGAGGTAGCATCACAGTTTCTCAAACAAGGTGTTTTTCCTGTCCATGTAGCTGCCCCTGTTACCATGGTCACTCTCAAGTAAAGCAAAGGTGTATGAGTTCTCTGTCCTTAATTTCTGGGCCCGCACTTTATCTCCTAAACTACATGTAAGCTTCGCCTGGCTCTAAAATCTCGTATAATCTGGAATCATACATCTTGCTAGATTTATTATCCCCCTTCCCGGGAGCAAGTCGTGGTCCCTAGTGTACTGAGCTCTACCCTTATATCTCCCGAACAAAGCCCTGCCCCACCAACATGCGTCAACGTCACAGCACACGGAACTGAATCCACCCTGTTGTATCTTTAGTTATGATTCACCAATATTCGTAACAGTACTAAGATGTGTATTGAGGTAATAATGATAATAACACCTTATTTACTGAGAGTAAGATATTAAGGTTCTTCTCTCTCCAGATTGTCCGTGTTCATGTCTCCTACACTGATTTAAATTGTCAGTTTCTGTATAACCTAGTTCACATGAAAATTCCACTGGCAAGTCCCTGTGACATGCTTCTGATTGGCTGAAGTTACGTACTCGTAATAGGGATTAAAGTGGTCCGAGTACGTGTAAATGATATGTAAATGGTCACAGGTGAATGATCATGTTTAAAATATGCAGATCACCCGTGGATCTTAGAAATTGTTCTACAATTTTTAGCCATTGGCCATGATTTTACAGTCCACCATTGCATTAAATTGTAAGTAGTAAGCTTTCTAAATTTTAACAAGTAACAGCTTTTTGTGAAAATAATTTTGGGCTAATCTGCAAATGACATTTCTATCCTTAATATGGGGCCATCAGTTCAAACAGCCTCATTTTCATGCAGCTGAGCACAAGCTGTGGCAATGGCAGTGCTCAGCCTCGGATGCTCAGGAATAAGACACAGAAATTGCTGTATTGCTCTGCAGATGAAATTCGAACCATTTTTTCCAGACCGATTTTTATTACGATTTTTGTCTCAGCTAGCAATATTCTTAATACATTGCTGAAAGTTAATGTTTTGTTAAAGATATAGGGTGAAGAAATAAGACGTTTACTACATGTACGACAATGTTATAGTGTTATTTCAATTTCGCTAATGCAGCCATTCAATAATGCCTTCCAGCAGAAATGACCAGTTATCTACATCATCCCTTGACTGAATGTGAAATCTAAAAAGTGCTTGGCTTTAGAATCCTGATGTTTAATGCTGTAACAGACTAGCTCACTAAGGGATACTCCCATGCAGTGCTATCTATGATACTTTGTCAGCATAAGAGACTGACCAAGCTTCTGTAATTTAAGAGTAAATTTGTTAAGACAGTTGTTGGTATAGTTTGAGACATAACTTTCCACAACGTACATATGAAATTGATCAGTTTAAAGCTGTCCATAATCTTGTGCTCTGTGCTCCTCCATGTCTGGCATTTTATTTAACTTTTAAAGGACCTACCAAATGGCTCCCACATCCCATACCAGTACTTTCTTGATGCTGAATTATTGTTAGATGATATATAACGTGCTATATCGGTTTACTGTTTTTGGGGGAATGGACGATGTTTTAATAGAACAAACTTTAAACCCTGAAATATCCGCCTGTTTGAAAATGGCAACGGCTGTGATTATGACAGCAGAGGACAGAGAAAAAGGCCATTGTCGTGTTAATCCATGACATCGGGGGGAGGGGGAGGGGGAGAGTCAGATTACGCAGCAATCGCAACGAATGTTCTATGCATTATTTCCATTGTAACACCAACAATGTCACAAAGC
The DNA here is from genome assembly GCA_036873755.1 of Hanleya hanleyi. Taxonomy (NCBI): domain Eukaryota; kingdom Metazoa; phylum Mollusca; class Polyplacophora; order Lepidopleurida; family Hanleyidae; genus Hanleya; species Hanleya hanleyi. The sequence continues at coordinate 33,791 of JAVTVY010039924.1, read as the reverse complement.
TACAATATTATATGTAATCTCTTTGTTCTTGATGAGTTAGTTGTACCCAGTTGTACTACGTACATCACAATAGGACACAACTGACCAGTCCATACGATACTTGATCGTAATCCGATTCTGATGCCATGGGTCAGAGATTATGTCTTCAATACGTTTTTCATCACATCGGTTTTATAGTGTTAAAAAATCTACTTCTCTGTCATCAAGTTAGTTTACTCCGCTTCTCTGTATGTTTTCCTGCATAGTGTACATGGGGTATTTGGTAGGATCTGTATTAGTTTCACATGAAGCTGCTCGGAGTTTTGTATTGATTTCTATTGAATATACATGTATATAGTGGTACATCTGACTATAAAACCAAGGTTTTTGCACCACTGATGTGTATTCAACCTATACCAAACTCATGAGCATGGGGGGGGGGGGCGGGTGTCGTTGGGTGTGAACGACCCCCTATCAATGCCCAACTGTTTGTTATTTTTAAGTGTTGAACAGCTCAGTTATGGGCTCTCTAATAAATAAGCATGGGAAATGACCACTTCTGAAGAAATACTGGCGATGCTCCTGTATCTCACTTGGTCAAATGTCCACAGAACTTGCCTTAAAAAAGAAACGGGTGGGGGGTGGCTGTAGTTTTCTGATTCCTTGATCATCATGTTGCTTGTACATTTAAAACAATTTATCATGAGGATGGACATGGAAAACTTTTATTCCATCCATGATTGGCATAACCAAGTTCTTCATTAGTTATGTAAATATTATCAGTAGTAGGCTACTATATTCAAAATTTCAAGATATATTCTTTTGTATACTATTGTATATACTTTCACTCGTTAATAAAAAGAATTTGTTGTTACATATCCTTCCGTTTGTTGTACCGTACTACATATATGACCAAACAATACTACTTTCACCCTATTTTCTACTGTTTTCTTAACATTCATGTCAATTTCAATATACAATTCAAATTCTGTTCTGTGTGTATAAACCATGGTGTAACATATGCTAAACAATTGCAAATTTCAGATCAATCACTATTTGACTCGAGACTTTTCCCCCTGCAAAATGAAATGTGCCAAAAAGTGATGGAGGATTTTTTATGGGATAAGTTGCAAACATTAAACTGCTCTCATGGTCACCTGTATAAGTTGCGCACATTCAGAAACCTGTTAAAACAAGTGATTGGGTAACCCATTTAGGTCCCCTTAGATCAAGTTTACATAATTTCTAGGCCACCCAGTTTAGTCGTTCTCCATCGTACATTGTTATGTTAGGCCAGTCAGCAGCAAACAAAATTAAATAATATTTTTGCTCATGAAATCCTGATTATAAATAAGTCAGCAGTTCTCCTCGTACAGCATACAAAAGAACTCAGCAGCATAACAGTTAAAGATTTGTGAATACAGTATGTAGATTTCTTATGATCTACTGAAGAAAATGACTGTTTATCATCCCTACTTGCATCACATATAGTTGTAATACCAGAAACGCATTTCTTTGCCGGAAATATGGTTTACAGGCTTATCAGAGGTATACTCCCTCCCAGGTCCACTCGGCTGTTTCCACCTTGATGGAACCTAGCGATGATAGCACATCATACTATAATGTAGGATACAGTGACTTGACTCGCACTGGTAGAAATCCATATTGACATCCATGTTGAAACCAGCAGCACAGGTCAGCTGTAGAATTTCTGTTGCCATGGGAATTGGCTTGACATGTAAAGCCAGGAGAAACACCTCGAACTGAAGTTGTAAAATCCTTGCAGAAGCAACGCATGAGGTCAGATGAATTCGACGAAATCGACCGAGCGGTCGCTATTGCAGTGATCGAGCGCGGCAGAAGCAATTCAACATGGGGGGGGTCATCTTACGCATTTTTGGCACATTTTCAGAGAAGATCTTCAGGTAAAAAGGTCACTACATCGATGCTTATATCTGTTGCATCAACGCCACGCTGAATTGTTTGAAGTTGTGGGTGCCAAACGCGGCCATTTCCAGCGCTAATTAATGTTTTTATCAAAAAGAGAGGCGAATATCATATGAAAAGTTATGAAGACTGCTGGAGTTCATACTGAATCAGATAGAAAAAATACTGAAAAGAAGTCGACACTTTGCATGGAAATGCAATTTAAAACTCAAGATGAATTTGGACCTGTAAAGCATCGAAGAAAGAGTGGGGTCGGGGACACTCCCCTGGAAAATTTTAGGATTTCAGACGCTTCTCCACTAATGTTCGACCCATTTCAAGGCACTTCAGTCACGATATTTTGCATCTTTTTTCGTTAAATGAAAATTGACTAATTCGATTGGTGTATTTAAAAAAAAAATTGTTCTGTTCTAGGTTGTCAAGCATAAATATTGCATTGCCTGCACGATAATTCACTTTGGGTGCAAGCAAAATGGCCATTCAATTGAAATATTACAATTCTCTCTGACTCTACGTCAAAACCTCCATAACCATTATCATGATTAAAGTGTTTCTGCTGAACCCTCATACACCATCTCCCTTGGGATTTGGATTTTGCATGATTGTGTTTCATGGAATTTTTTCATCACTGTAGTTGGCGCTAGAGACAAACTTAGGTAAGCCCATGTAACATGATGTCTTCTAAATGACTGTTCTGATTTCCATGAAATTTGGGTATTTCATGGAGATAATATGTCATGGTTATGTCATCTTGCAGGTTAGGCAAAGGACTGAAAACGTTTTTGTGGTGTTGGCGTAATCATGGAGGTGTGCTATTTTTATCTCAAAATAGGTTTTTTTTTTTTTTGCAAAATGGAATTTGAATTCTTTGAACAAGGGAAAATTAATTCTAGCTAGGTTGCCAAGCACAAATATAGCATTCCCAACACGATAATGTTATTGCTTGCATGTGCAGCAAAGAGCGGTATTGGCACGTAATATAAAATCTAGGCTGCATTGGGCCCTTGCTTAGACACATAACTACAATGAAAACTGAGAAAATATGCTGTTATCAGTATGCGGTGATAGTGATACAGTATGGAAAATTGCAAGGATTTAAGGGAGCTAAATTCCATAGTGTTTGGTCAAATTGAATCATATACAGGCAGACCTTGCATTTTACGGGGCTGATTTAAGGTTAAAAGATACAATCAGCCCCGTCAAAATGCAAGGCCTGTACAGGAGATTTTATCATATACATCTGCTTTATTTGTTCAATTCTTACAGACAGTACTGTAATACTGATAAACTAAATTTTGTAGGCATGTATGTTGACCATTAAGTAGTTGGGTTGTTACATAATGCACTTCGCACAGGAGAAGAAGAGTACTTGTGGCAACAAAATCAGTGCCACTTCTCTCTCTAATATAAACATATTGATATCCCATTTCAATTTCTTTAGTCTCCATCATGTCCAGTGACTGTGTAGATAAAGAACATGAACAAGTTGAACCATTGGATCAAACATGGTCATAAGGCCATTGTTAGTTGAAAGTTAGTTCAGCAGGACCTCCAATTTTAAAATGGACATACTGCAATTATTATTATTAATTATTGAAATGAAGATGAAAATTCACAACAGCATGTACTTTTCTTCTATATGTGTTGTCTGTAAGAATTGAACAAATAAAGCAGGGGTATATGATAAAATCTCTTGTAGAATGTCGGGTCATGTCAACATTTTATCCCAGGCACTCTAATGCATACATGGTTTTTGACCATTCAGGCCTACTATTGAAATAACCCAATTACTTTCTTACAGAAACTGTTCAGGATAACATTATGAACATTGTATTCGGACAGATCAATCCAAATAAGGGGACAGCTAAATTCAAGAATGGAAAGAATTAATTTATGCCTTCTACAAATCTTGAATTTCCAGTTTTAGAAATGATAATAAATAAATCATGTTGGGTTTGATTTTTAATGTTCACCAATACTTGAAAAGATTTGTTTTAAAAATGAGTCTCATGCAGTGTGTTTCACCTGTGGGTAAAGCTGTTGAGCTCGTCTTGTTGCTCCAGAGGATATCTGCCCCTGCTTAGTACAGCACCGGCTCTCTCTCTCCCCCCCCCCCTCCCTTTCTCCATTCTCAGAGGCACCACTACCAGGGATGAGTCTCTACTCCTCTCTCTCCGTCAGGGATACATTCCCCCACCCTCTCTCTCAAACTATTGCATTAATGCCCCACTCCACAGATCGATATATTGATGGTAAATCTAGCATCATAACACATTCAGATAAAGCTATGTGCCCCACCCTTTATCTTGTAAGCACCACCCTATCCCATAACCCTATGTATATATGAACCAAATCGTTTAAACGACACAAGTTGTTAACGTTGTGTGCAAATTAATGATGTGCCCAAAATAGATAGCAATTTATAAATGTCAAATATCTGAATGAATGCCTACATAATTTATCTAACTTCAGGATATTCTCTAATTTGGGTTCGAACCTCCCCCAAACAAAGTTTGCCATGCCTAATGGAGGGAGTGCCCAAATCAGATAGATTGAATGTGCTTATACCAAATTACGTTTTACACGGCATGTATTCGGGGAAATGCTTTCTTCGTGTTTCACACTATCTTTCTTTATAGAATGGGAGCGGAAAGTTTCGCAGCACCAGAAGCAATTCGCTGTTTGACAGCATGCAGCTCAACAGTTGTCACCTACACAAACTCGAAAGATGTCTGTCATCATTGGATCTAATCATAGAAAGAATCGTTGACAGACCAACATTAAAACACTGGTTTGGCAAACAAGTATCCAGCACTTGTTCGGTGCCATGGCAGATCTCTACCATATCTACGGAGATTTTAGTTTTAATTGATTTCATTTTAATTCATTAAAACTAAGTTAAATTTATTTAATTTCAGATTTATTTAATTCTATACATAATCGTCATTTAGCAATGGCAAACTGGGACAGTGGCAACTCAGTTTCACAGAACTATTTTGGATCGTGCAATGGCCATAGTCCATAACTTTCATTTTGAAACATCAAATATATCTAAAATATACACAAATTCTTCTGTGCGGAGTTGAACAATCCAGCTGTGAATTAATAGAAAGAGCATACACATGTATGTGTCTCAAATGTCATTGTCAGCTGCATCAACAGCATTTTTGCTTAATTTTCTGAGCTCAGAAAAATATAAATTCGCCGTCCCTCATCACTTTTTATAAGAGAGAGAGAAAAAAAAGAGATGATAAACAATCTCTTTTTTTCTCGCGGGCCTAAAAGAAAGAAATGTCGATGGACGGAGTTGAACATTTTCGATACATCCACCAGGCCTACATTCGGGGACCCTGGTCAGCATTATTGGCAATGTTAATCTAAGGTTTCCGATTACACGCGCACCGACTGATTTTTGAACCCTACACTTCAACCTGTAACCATCTTCACACCCTGCATACCAAACGGCTGCTCCAACTTCCGCCGGAGGGTCAACTTCCGCCGGAGGGAAGAGCGTGAAAAATGGTAGGACAACTTGTTGATTTTTACGTTGATCTGTCAGAACCATACCCTATCAACAATATCATGTTGTCTCAGTCGTTAGATGGTACGTTTATTTAACTAGCTGACGTGTTTTTGAGAACGGGATAATTCTAAATAGACAATTACATCCATTAGAAGCCGAATCTAGAAACCTTTCTTAGAAAAACTACATCAAATATGCATTTTATCTAATTAATCAAGAATATACCTACGACCGTTATGTAAAACGAGGTTGCCTTTTAATGGTAAGATGTTATTTATATGTGAAAAAGAAGAATTTCGATGATTTTAAGACGCATGAATATGACCTGTGTGGAAGCGGCGATACAACATACGGCGGAGTGAGATCTGACTACCGCCGGAGTCAATAATAATATGATACAGTTACCGCCGGAGTATCTAACAGGCACGGCGGAGCGGGAGAGGGGCGGGGGGAAGGGGTGACGGGGGCTGAAGCCCCCCCCCGCCATATTTTGAGCAGAAAAAAAATAAATAAACAGTACACTAAAGTTTTGATAGTTTTCCAGAGAGAATGACAAATGTGATGCGGTAAAAGGCATACTATTATCAGAATGCAGCAGAACGTATCGTTTTGGATTGCTAAATTCGACAATTTTCTAGGTTGTCCCTCTGTATAAGTCTTATGAAGTTCTCAAAAATAAAACATGAAGGCTGAACCGAAAGTGCTGAATATCTTAAATTTTTAAGAAATGGACACGCCATGCAATCAAAAACATAACAGTCGGGACTTAGTTCCGGATTGAACAACCTTCAGGCATGGGAATTTTCCGCCTATTGGCGGATTTCCAACTTTTTACCTGCTGAAATGATCGATCCTGAGATCGATGTAAATTCGGGTAGAAAATTTGGAGGGGGGGGGGGGTTAAGCTCCGTATGCTCGTCTCCCCGACAGTCCTGGGTTTAGAAAATGCGTTCAGTCGGTTCGTTCTGTTTGGGAATTCCCCTGATAACTCTTCGCGAATCGGTAATTTAATAAATCGCCCAGTCTACAGAGGGTGGACTGGAAAAGTACCCAGTCATGGGGAATGTATCCTAGTTCTCTCTGCCCGTGGATTTCTGTTTGGATCCCTGTGCGTAGCCATGTGTTTGGGATGATGTGGAAGGATTCGACCGAAAGTGAAAGAAAGACAGGGCTTCGTTTGCACGTACCGCTCGCCTAAATTTATTGTGAGGTGCGCTTTTATCGGCGATTCGCGTTCGTAATTAGTGCAAACTTGTCATTGAAAATTGTCTCCAGAGATTTATTTCCCGACTATGCTATAACATTGTGTTGTTGTTGTAAGCCAATATTGCATAAGTTGTCGAATGATTGCCCTTGTGTACAAGTGAATAAACCTTACGTTTGTTGGACAAATTGTAATTGTATCACCAAATGTTACAAACCACCGAGTCTCAGATAAATTTAATCCCAAATTTGCGTAACAGAGAAACAATTTTTCTCCCGCCGACTGGAGCACGTGGAAATCCCCTTCGATCAGAACGAGGCTGACTTGAATAGCTGTATGTCGGGAACCCTCAGAAGCTTGATAATGCATGTTACTGTACCTAGCGATAACAGGTTTCCGAATGTTTTTTGGGCCCCCAAGTCCTCAATTAGATTGTTTGCTTGTTGATGAACATTATGTTGTCATTGATTACAAAATTATGTGAATGGTGACTGAAAATAGAATTTATGAAACCAATAATTTGAAGATAATTATATATTTATCTATTGAATGACTTACTTAAAGTAAATACTTTTAATGAACAGTTTTACTGAAATTAATTTATGGTGAGTTGTTTTCTCAACTTGTCCTTTTTTATTATTAAACTAGATCCAGTTAAAGAGACTTTTAATTATTAATCAATAATTTAAAAAAAAATGTTTCTTTTCAATGTGAATAAATCATGTGAAATTCTTTAACACAGCTAACTACTACGATGTGTCTAAAGTTTAGTTACAATATTGACACTTTTAAGGTTCATCAGTTAAAATAGTGTTGTCTAATATATATATAAAAAAAGCAAATTTCCTTTCCTGTGGGGTCACCAAAAGAGCTCTTATTTGAAAAAAAATTCCAGCGAGCGGGGGGCGCAGAACTAAGCAGTTTTGGTAGCTTCCTAGTTGTAGAAGACTGTGATCGGTCCAGAGCGCCAGTGAATTTGTTAGCGGCTCTGAGCACCAATAGTGAATAGTAACATGTACGTTCATATGCACGATGCCGTTTGATGTTCACGTTATTTTATCAACGAAACAAAAAATTAGTTTTCATCAAACGAATTCGTTGTTCGTTTGTCCAATTTGTCATACACGCTGGGTTGTTTCTGGGTGCATTCTACCTTTCCCGGCCCGTACCCGACCTTGTGATTAAGCTTCCGGCGGCCCCTGGACCCTCGTCTAAAGTGCTATGATAGTGGCCGTACCACTTTGAATTTGCTTCCGACGCCCCTGTACCTTAACCCTACCTGGCCGGGGGGGGGGGGGCTGAAACTCCGTGACTTTTCCGATTATCATATTGGGGTCATTTTGAGCCTATTTGCATGACCCCCCGAGCAGAGGATCATGGGTAAATTCAAAATGGCGGATATGGGGGTACCAAAAAAGTGATGTTTTCGCCATATTTCTTCAAAAATTACACAAAAATACAGCATATTGATTCAACGCGATTCTATGCATTTTACTGAAACCATGTCTTAGCATCACCAAAAAACATCCCCTAATTTTTCCCGCTCCCTCCCTTCCCCCATTTACCCTATACCAGTCCTGGGGGAGGAGGTGCCAAAGTGCCCCCCTACCAAACTTTCTGCGATATCTCCGGAACGCCAAAAAATGGAGAGCTTAAACTTCGTCACGTTATAGGTTATCATATTGGGGTCATTTTGAGCCTATTTGCATAACCTCACGAGCAGAGGATCATGGGTAATTCAAAATGGCGGCCATGTGGGGTATCAGAAAAAGTGATGTTTTCGTCATATTTCTTCAAATTTTTTGCTTTTTTCTGTATAGAAAAGTGGACAAAACTTATTTTATTTCTTATCAGATTATTATTTACTAATTTATCATGCAGTTTTTGCGAACAAAAAACAAAATTAAAAAACTTCGAAGATTTTGACCAAAAATCGTCCAAAAATTCTATTTTAGAAAATGACGTCCAGGCCAGATAGGGTTAATCCAAAGCAAGTCGAAAATAGGCTGTACTGTCTAGAAAGCACAATTTTAAATCTAGATTTAAGAATATCCCCGATCTACTAGAGAGAAGAAAGTTAGTTCCGTTAGTTCACTCTACAAAAGTTTTTCTAAGTCCAACTATTCCGTCAAAATGCAACAGCACACTATTTACTAAATATAAATTTGGTTGTTTCGCCGACAGTTTAGGGGTTACAAACTCTGACACAGGGGAGAATGATTCGCCAAAGAGACCGGAAAATTACAATGCTGACGAGAACACCTAGGCCAATACACGAGTTGGAACGATGAGGCGTAAATATCGAGGATAAAATTAGTGATGATCATGGCTATGTCTGCATGGTTAACATATAGTAAAGTGGCCTGATCGTGTACATAGACAAACGCAATTAGAGATTAGATCCTCCGGCGGTAATCATATCTTCGAGACATGCTCCTCTGGCGATATTTGTACCATATACGAACATACATGAGCTAGAAAATCTAACATTGACCGAAGTAGATTGAACTATTTGAAACTACAAGCTATCAGCCTGCTGTTAAGGAACTATTCTTCATTTATCTATAACTTATTTGGCGAAGGACACAAAGATAGATGATTTTTTAAGCATCTAATCACTGTTATGTTGCAATATAGCTCTTAATGTCCGATAAAATGAATTGTAATTAAAAAATGATACAAGGACGAGTTGAAAATTTCACACGAATCGCTAACACGTCCCAGTGAGAACATTTTCTCATTCAATTTTCGAGTAGTAAATACGTTAAAACTACAAAAAAAATGAAAAATCTGAACTTACTTAGCTTCTCAAATTTGTAATTTCCCTCCGGCGGAAGTTGACCCTCCGGCGGAAGTTGGAGCAGCCGTTTGGTATGCAGGGTGTGATCTTGGTCATCTATACGTGGCAAGACTATGGATGGAGAAGTGTACGCAAATGCCCTACACTTCTGACTGAATATACAAATAATGGCTTCTAATAATTTTTGCGGAAAACACAACTATCTTCTAGTTCATTCGTCTTATCGGTTACCATCCTCTCCCAGGGTGCTTTGCGCTACGCTGCATCTACATGGAGAGGCGCGAAGCAGAACGTAATGGATGCCTGGTAGAGCTTGATCGGTTACATGTAAAGTGATATTTATCTCTGGGGGATTGTACACGGAAGACCATGAATGATACGTTTTGAAACGTCTCAAGAGTTCTCTCCCTTACACGAGGAAGTAAATTGTGCTTCCGTTGGGCATATCTTAATTATCAGGTTTATGATTTCGATGCACAATATTTTTGGACCAAATAGGACTTGATACTTAAATTCCAGCATAGACAAATTTGAATCTTGGACGACGATCGTGTTTTCCACCCCTCATCTATTATATCGTTGCTTTCCACAAATGTATTCGAGAGCCTCCATAGCTCAGTGGTTAGAGCACTGGTCTTGTAAACCAGGGGTCGGGAGTTCGATCCTCCCTGGGGGCTACGGAAAATGTTTTCAGGGCTACTTTTTTTCTGTCGAGCGTTAACCAAATTATTTAATAAAATTAATAATTTTATTTAATAAAATTAATAATTTTAGACCCACTTAAAAGTAAGGTTATCAACATTTTGAGAAAAATGAATTGATCTTAAAAGGTTAAAATTTTAGATTTGCACTTCCTAACCCCAATTCTGGTACGAACCTCCAGTCAAATTCTGAAAGCTAATTCATGAAAATTATGGTTGATATTATTTCTTTTTTTTTATATGAACCTTGGACATTAACACAGTTAATAAGATGGTTGTCAGGTACCCGGTGTCAAATTTAAGTGTGCACATTACACCTTTTTATGGATGTAACATGATCATAAACTGTCAATATAGATATACTAGAACCATGAAAAATAGATGAAATTTTGTAGACTAGGACCATCAAACAAGTTGTGGAGTTGTCAATTCGCCCAGAAGACGATTATTAGCTTCAACAAGAGTGGAGCCAATTTGAAAACGTCGGTTTACAGTACGAAAAAAAAGAAAAAACCTCAAATGAATAAATAAAATAATAAAACGTTCATAAAGTTAGACCGCAGATCGCAGTTTGTTATTCGGGACCAGTCATTCAGCGACTCATAACAGCGCCCCTAGCAGTGCCCCCTAGCGTCAGATGTGGGATATGAAAATGCTAAGATATAGAGCAGGACATTCTCTCTTGCTTACAGAGTTTGGAGTTCAAAATACTCATCATAAAAAATAAAATACAGATTTCCATATCTGAGGAAATAATTGCTGGTCTCCTCAAATAATGAACTGCGGACCGCGGTCTAACTTTATGAACGTAATAATTAAAACAACCCTATTGTCAAATACAAATTGCGTCAGAACCAACTGATTCAACTTTGTTCGGTTTTCAGCCCCAAACTATTGTTTTACGGGTCTGAATAAACCATATATATATGTGGTTAAATTAATAAAAATAGTAATTATTGCTTCTCGCATCTGATCGTGTGCTTTTAATATAACAAATTTTTACACAAATAATAAATGAATCACAATGTTTTCAATCATAATTCAATTTATGGACTAATTATGGTGATTCAGAATTGTTCAAACAATATTATAGCGAGCAGTGCTGAATAGTAAGGCATTTCAACAAAGAGATCTATGTAATACATCTATGCCAAGAAGTTAAACAATGAAAACACACTTATTACACTGATTGAAACAAATGTTCTTTATTTTTCACACCACATATTCAGGTTGTCTGCTGGTATAAGTTCAATGTCACTTATTCTTTGAATCATATTGAAATGGTTTAGAGTTATAACGAGAAATCTTTGGTGTTACATTCTCATTGCAGGCACATTACAGCTGCTGTCAGATCTCAATAGTAATTCTCACCACAAGAATCAGCCAATATGCTTTCTCAGGCTTCTCAGATTCTGTTTCCAAACACCACATCAACTTTTCTATAATGAAGCTTTCCAAGATGTCAGTCTTCCTCATGCCAGGGCCGTAGCCAGGATTTACTGAGGGGTGGTTCGCCTTCACTCCAAAAGGACACATCAGGGGGTTCGCTGTATGGGAAAATGGTCAAATAGGGGATTCGCTTCAGTGTTTGAAAAGGGCATTTATATGAGAAAAATATATAATATTTCGGAAAGGAGGGTTCGCCCGAATCCAGAAAATCCCACTTGGCTACGGGCCTGCATGCAATATCCTCATTGCATATACCATGTATTGCTATAGTACATATCTCATCTCAACTACACAATGTTTATTACTAGCACATGCATACAAATTAATGAGATGATTCTGAGGATGTAGATTCTGAGTGTCCAGTTTTTCTGTCCTTGTCAATGAATTCCGTTCCCCGACATCGTCTTCCAGTCAATGGATCCACCACAGCTCCAACTTTAAAAAGTGTCTCTTGTATGCCAAAACGAGTCATTGGAGATACTCGTTCCGCCAACTCCTTTATTAAAACAACATCTCCAATAATGCTTTCTGAGGAGTTCTCGTTTTCCACTGCCCAATAATCTTTTCTTTTGTTGAAATACTACAAGAGAAAATAGTGTAAAATTAAACAATACCACAGTGTTCGTGTCCGGTCCTATATCTGTGAACATTTTCTATCCACAGTTGCAATTTTTTCTGAGTGGATATGCTAGATGGAGACGATGTGTCACGTACCAAAACTGAGCTCGAGGTCAGAGGTCAAAGGTCACTGTTGCCTAAAATCAGGAAATACATACATTGATAGCAGGTGAAGATTTGAGCAATAAATTGCAAAATTTTGGCCCAAAATGTAATCATTGTTGTGTACATGGTGATAGCAGATGAAATGCATCATGTATTGCACAAGAAGCATCAGCGTAGCTGATCCTGTCAGTTGCCAAAACAAAATTAGCTCCCCTGGTGACTCTTGTGATGAATATTATAAATGAAAATTAATTTGAAGCATTTGCTATGGCATTTACCCAGAGTGTTACTGCAGTCAAGATGGCTCAAGCAGGCATCCAGTGGAGATGATCGGAATATGTTTTTTGATGGGTGAGTGATTGAATAGGATTTAATGTCGCTTTCAACATTATTTCAGTCATATCATGACGAACCAACAAAGCACCACCCAACCAAGTTGCATTCATGTTTTTTTTTATGGAAAAAAACTTTGAAACCTGTGGGTTATAGAATGGAATTTTTGGGGATCGGCCCACATATTCCACCTTGCTATGCAATACATATGTGCAATTACAGGTTTGGTGCAACCAATACTCAGACTTTTGTGTGGAAAGTTGTCACTTCATAAATCATTTTTACCCCTTGGCCTTGGGGTATTTTCATCATTGTGTATGTCTGTCTATCCATTGTTTCTATCCATTGTTTCTCGTTAATATCAAATGGCAGGAATGACTATGCCTAGAAACACCAAACTTACATGACACATACATATGGTCACAGAACAGAAGCCTATTGAAAATCAGTGTGATTGACCCATTTTTGTTTAGATCACCAGGTCAAATTATGTCAACTTTGTAACAAATTGCTTCTTATGGCCATATCTCCAGAATGATAAGGTCAAGGCTCAATAAACTTATACCAGGCACACATTCGGTCATGGGCTACAACTAAAATTGACTTTTCAGTATGGTCATCATGTACCTATGTCCATCTGTCTGTTATCTCGTTGGCACCATATCTCAGGTACCGGTATGACTGTCAAGGAACACCAAACTTGGCTCAGATGTGCAAGTGATCATGTAGAATAGACCTATTAAAAATCTTTCAGATTGACCAATAATTTTCTAGCACAGTCCCACCGTCCAGCCAGCTTAGGAATATTTACATATAAACATGGTATGGTTTAAGCAGATAAAAACTTTGACTAGACAATGGACCTTACCCAGCACAAACACCAGGTGTACAAAGATGACAAACTTCTATGTCATCAGTTCAAGTGTTTTTACCTTCCGGTTACAACAATTTGAAATAACTAAGTCTAAGAAGAAATGAAGTAAACACAGTTTCCAGAATTAACCATGAATTTTCAACATTGACAAGAAATTTGTGGGAATATAGTTGATCTACTAAAGAGGAAATAAGAGAAGGCAGGAACTTGAGAATTCCATTCATTTTGCACAGTTGACTTGGCATTAGCCTCCATTGCATGTAATATATGCTCTGCAGTCAATAGTCGCTTACTCAGATGTCAATCATGCGGTTTAAAACTGTCTGGCCTGTATGCCACGCCCCCTTAACTATCCCATCACTCTGACCAATTGCTGTGAAACGCACCAGTCGGTGAACTGACTCTTGACCAATAACCATCACAAAGAGCAGGACATAGGGAGTGTGGATTTTTTTGCACAGCCTAAATTAAGGCCTTTGTGCTGGCATCCATTTTGGTACTCAAAATATAACCGAGATACAAGCATGAGCTCCATGTGCACAGCAATATTGATACATATTTTCAAGAAATGCTTCGCCCATGTCGAAGAGATATAAGAAAGCAACACATTTTTATATATGTTAACTAATCAAATTATTTAACATTTACAGTATAATGAAAAATATATTGAAAATTTGTTTTTGAATTCTTCAAAAGTATTTTGGGGTTGAATATTCATTATACATGTCAGATAGGCAAATAAACCAAAGTCATTGCATCAAGCCAGTGACTGGAGTCTATTCAGGAAACATGACTTTGCAATGTAAATGAGTGGCAGGCTACCTCTGACAATCTTGACTGGCATAAACTTGGGGCTTTGAGTATTTGCATAAAAATTGGGATCTGGATTCTACAGGTGCAGTCTTAATAAATTAATATCCTAACAATGCTCCCCAATCATGTATGTCGCTGTGTAGGATCTTACTGATTCCAGAATTTGGTGTCAGAGCGCCAAGATCATGAATAATTAATAGTCCTATGACATCATGACCGAATTTTAACTACTGTAGTTTACTTGCAGTCGGGGAGAGGAAGAGCTCCTACCATTATGTTCCCTTCAAAGCACTCAAGTTCTCCGGATTGGTGGACACTCGCATTAGGGCAAGCTGGTTAGATCCCACAAGCGACATATCCAAATGGAGAAGCAGATAGGATTTAATTTGAATTAGATTGCTACAGGTGACCTGCATTTACAAGCCCAGTGCATTGATTCCTTCAGTGTTCCCCAGTTCTTTGGCTTTGGAAGAATATTTGCATATGAACTTGGGTGTATGCTTTAACCTGCAAGACCTTGCAACCCTGTTGTGACTGAACAGTAGGACTTTCTCCACCACAGGTACCATTAGCACAAAGGCTGGGCAATTCTATTTGAACAGATTTTGAAAATTATCCGTCATATCTTGGGTGTTATGCTGTTTTGCATGATTTTAATGAAAACAGTCTCTTGTGATATTATACAACTTCGACATGGGCGAGAAATGTTTTGCAAATATATTCTAGTATTACTGCTATAAATGGAAAGAAATGCCTGTCAAGATGAGGTTGCAAGGATGGATGCCAGAACAAAGGCCTTAAAGGGGAATGTTATCACCGGACCTATGTGAACGTTAATATATACCTTGATACTGTAAGAAATCGACTATATAGTTTTTCCCCCGATCTCCGAACTTTAAAACGGTAAATTTGGCGATTTAAACGCGTTTCTACCACGAGCCTGTCAAAGCGGTGACCTTTGACCCATGACGTCACAGAGTGAACCAGTCCGCCACAGCATTAGCATTAGCATACGTAAATAAGTCAAATCTGCTCCAATATTTTTCGATTTTTCGACTATATTCTCGTACTTTGAAGGCATCATACCTCGTCGGTGTGTTGTTGGAGGGTGTAGCAACACGAATGGAGATGGATTCAAGTTGCACCCGTGGCCAAACGACGAAAAATCGGAAAGAAATTCGACGAAATTTGTGCAAAATACGAGAGTGTGGGGAAAGCCGACGAAGTGGTCTCGCATTTGTTCCGCTCACTTCACTGACGATTTCTATTCAACAACAGAGATGGCAAGAATGTGTGGATATCCCCCTATACTGAAAGAAGATGCTATTCCCAAGATCAAGACAAATAAATCTTTATCAGAAAGAGAAAACAAACAACCCCTCAATCTGCCGGAGTGCGTCAGTTATACAGGGACGACCGACCTCGTGGACTCGGCAAGCGACAACCCGTTCTCGCAGACAAGCACTGTAAAACCCCCTGAATGTTTTGGCCCACACCGCTTCCATGGTCCCCTCTACCGAAGTGGACCATAGATTTAATCTTCCACTCTTGAAATTTTGGATCAGTCTCACGGGGTGATC
This sequence comes from Hanleya hanleyi, assembly GCA_036873755.1. Lineage (NCBI taxonomy): Eukaryota > Metazoa > Mollusca > Polyplacophora > Lepidopleurida > Hanleyidae > Hanleya > Hanleya hanleyi. The sequence continues at coordinate 17,865 of JAVTVY010039924.1, read as the reverse complement.
GACCAGCCAATCCTGAATCCTACATCATAGGATGTCTTACAGCTATTAACTGAACTGTAATAATCAATGTACTTAATACCCAATGCCTTTTAATCAACTTATTCCAGTATATCGGAAATTCACTTCTGGCACCAGTTTATTTATTTATTTATTTATTTATTCAATAAATAACCAACGGACCGAAATCCAATAACAGGTTATTAAAACGCTATATACATATCCTGATTATTTGGTGTCCTTTTGTATAGTGAATGCAGAATTACTGAAATCACATATTATGAAATCACATTTTTCGCCACACGTTCTAGTGTTCGTCTGTCTGCATGGTGTCGGGTTGATCTGTCTCCAGCAACGGTTATGTTAACTACGTACACTCCTAAAAGGAGTTTGGTGTTAGATACTGATTTAGAACTAAGAGACGATGAAATTCCAGAAATATGCGATGAACCAGAATACACACCTAAAAGGTGTTTGGCGGTTTTACATACAGCTTTATTACTAAGTAGACGGCGAGATTCCAGGAATATATACAACATAAGATAATATGCCGATACAATGTTCCAGTTTTACGATCCTAATATCGTGAATCAGGCAAAGCTCCGGGAGGCTGTAGGTGTGTTTACGGTCAACACTATTACAATAGCAAATTATCTGTAAATTTTAAACGAATAGAGCTCGTACTGCTGTCTGTGTTATCCGCCATGTTTGACTCTGGCCGCTTCACTGTGTGACGTCACAGGGTAATCGCCGGGCGGATTTACTGAGGGTAAAAATCAGGCACTTTGAAGCCGTATTTCAGGATATTGCATCATCGCTAAAATTTTGAAAAAAATTCTAAAAAATAAAGCAGGCCACAGGGAACTGTTTTTTATCGGTTTTAGCCTTTCAAAAATTGTGATAACATTCCCCTTTAAGAAGTCAATGCAGATGATCAAACCTTTGCAGTGGTTAATCTACCAGCAAAGACACAAAGCTTATGCAGGTGTCAAGCGAAATCCCCACCCATCAATCTAGGAAAAGCCCCACTACCTGGGGCCTAAACTCGTTCAGGATCTCCAGGTAATCCTACACTAAGCCGGACACTTGCCTGATATTGAGGGGAGGGGGACTGCTGCATTATGCAAGGGACAATTTGAATTTCCCTCCCCCCCCCCCTTCCGAATCCCGAGCACAGTTAGGTACTAGCTAAGATTCATAGCGTCTCCCTTTCCTCAAAGCTATGCCGACGACACATACATTTTCCTGGTGGTAACTCAAACATCTCCATGGTGCACTTATTATTACCTTTGCGCCCTATTGGACCTTCATTAACTTGAGAAAATGGGCTGCCATGAATAAAGATAGTGCCACGGCACTGTAGCTCATCTGACTGTAACTGGAGAAAGTAGCTGTGAGAAATTTTTACTAAAGAACTGCAACAGAGGAGTTTCTAACTTGTGTTGTCCCCCTTGAACATTAAATGATCAATGCAGTAATTTCCTGAGATTTCATGATAAAGTTTTATGGAAAATTCCAGATGCGGCCATATTGGATTTTTGAAATGGACCAAAAAAGGTATCTTGCACAACTGGACCACAAGGGGAACCTGTGTGTCAAATTTGAGAAAGATCAATGCAGTAGTTCTTGAGAAATCGCGATAAAGTTTCATGGGGAAATCCAAGATGGCCCTTCGTTGGTCATATATTAATTACAGACGTTAAAATTATCCCTATGGAGCCTCAAAATCACCTGAAATCGAGGGTTAAGAAGATGGGCATTTCCGTCAATATTGACCCCGTGTATACAGGGGATGATGATCACAACATCGATTATGGTATTTTATTCATGGTGGCCCATTTTCTCAAGTTAATGAAGGTCCAATAGGGCGCAAAGGTAATAATAAGTGCGCCATGGAGATGTTCGAGTTACCACCACGTGACCAGGGAAATGCATTTGTCGTCGGCATAGCGTTGAGGGAAGGGAGACGCTATGGATCTTAGCTAAGGTAGGTCATGGAGGTATAAATCAAAAGGAGACACTGTTCCACAAGCCAGGACTGACTGGCCAGCGCTCACGCCCGCTGAGCTTTTGTGCTTTGAATAGCCGTCCAGCTGGGCTGCGTCTCTTTCATGTTCAATGTACGATGCCGCTCTCTGATCCTGCGACTCCGTTCTGTTAAATTAGAAATGGCCGGAAGTGAGGTGTCATCATGCGCAGTCTCCACAAATTAAAATCACCAAGTGAAAATTATGCGCATATGTCATGTTTATTTATTTGAAATAATTTCCCTTATCACAATATTTGAGTCATGGCTGTGTGTCTTATTGGTGCTGAGCTACGGGACTTTGAAAACAGGCTGTCATTTCTCCATCTATACTGTATTTTCTCCTTTTATGCTAACTTCCGCATTTCCAAACATGACCCAAAAATGTGAGCCAGTAGCTATTACTATAGGGAATCGGAAAATCTATAGTTCTTACGGGAGGCTTATCCCGTTCGTGCAAAATTAGCGATTGAAAATATACATATTTCTCCATTTGAAATACATGGTGACTTCTGCCAATATATGAAAATTGCACAGTTTTAATGACAAAATAACCCACTTTCCGCATTTCAAATCGGGAAAAAGTTATGCTTATGTTAAAGATCGTAAACAGATCTATATCCTCGTGTTTAGCATTTCCGGGAGGCTTTACCTCAATTTGAATAAAATGGGATTTAGTAAGCATTACTTCGGCGTTTTCTCTGTATTTGATGCTTCAAGAAAGCTATTAAGTAATGACCCGGCGTCCGTTTGTGTATACCCCCGTGGGAGCTGATTGCTCTGTGAGTAATCCGCGAATACACAATTGGCAGTGTTCCTCACAATGGGAAAAGAACGTTTTTTTATAGACTAGCGATATTTAACATCAGTTTAATGGATAAATATTAATGACCCAGCACGGTATCAATAATCAATAACATAGTTTCCTTAATTCTTTGGAAACAGGAAATGTTAATTAACACATCGCTTGAGAATCTGCCCGAGTGAGATATTATACCAAAAATATTCGTTATAAAAGTGGAGAATTTCTTTCGTACGTCTCATAACTTGGCGACGAAATTCTGAAAGCAATCTACTCAAGATACAACGCAGTCTTACGGCGCAATTTTCACGTGTTTCCAAAGTAACTTGCAATATAACTGTAAGTCGTAGTTTTTATTTATCATGCTTTAAAATAAACCATCTGTCTTGAAGCTGAGAATCAGTCATCAAATACAACACATTCTTACGGACAAGTATAGGCATACTTCTTGCAAAAATCATTAACCGGGCACGTGTACGCTCCGTTACAAAATCTTGTTTTCTACTCATGGAACTTCTCATGTTGATAAATATTATATGTAATTCAAGTGATCTAAGTCTCTTCAAAACTTCAAAAACTTTTTTTACACAAACTACGCCTGATGGTGATCAACGCAACGGGAGGTTAATTGTCAATAGCCTCTTCGAATACACAACGCTTAATAGGTCGACATCAAGTCCATGGCACGCATGCGCCTGAAATCGACTGCTACCGAATCAACGGCGGACATGGCCGAGCCAGCTATAATCCCTCAGGTTAATCCGCTATACCCTGCTGTGTCGGCATCGTACATTGAACACTTTCATCACCCCAATCTGTGTCTCCTTTTGATTTATACCTCCATGGGTAGGTACAGGTGTCCGATCTATTATCGTGTGTTTTTGACGGTTTATTTGGAATATATAAAAAAGTACTATTTGAAATGACATGAAAACTGACACGATGATTGCTGAGCTCGTCGGCGATCTTCCGTTATGAATTCCGTCCATGACGTCACTCCCTTCTGCACCTGCGAGAGCTATTTTTAACTCGACTTTTCAACTCAGTTCCCGCCGTGGACAGTACCATTTTATCGGACACCCATCGTGAACAAGAATTTGACGTTGAAGTACAATGTATTTTCAAGTTTTGTGCATGACAATCGTTAGTTGGAGTTCTGTCGTTTAAGATGATATGATCATTGTTCAATTTCTATACGTATTTACTTGAGAGAGAGATCGGGAAGACAAGGTGGTAGATCAAATTTCGCACTCCGCCACAACACGAGAAATTTCGAATTTTGATGAAAACAAAAATGTTAGATTTAAATTTTTCGACTTTCGTGGCTACCTATAATTCTATATTTTGCATAACAATTAGAAATGATCTCCCCTTTGTTCTGACATATTATTGCCTTGTCATCACGAGCACAACACGTGCGCTCGAGATGCGTGTCCGATAACTGTCCTGTCCGACAACTATTCCGACACCCGTACATGCACATTTTGTCATGACAAGCCCCGTGGCATTTTCAGCAAGACATACCCTTAGCATTTTCCCCACATGTCTCATTTACAGTAATAGGCTATACGATAGAATTATCAAGGGGGTCGTTAGATGCAACTGTATGTTATTTTCCTATGTTGGACAACACAGTACTAGGCTGTCTAATAAGTATACTACTAGGAAACGACCTCCTCTCAATAAATCCTGGCGACGCCCATGGAAACCCTCACATGTCCCCCCACCCTCTGGGGCATTTTTCCGTTCCCACAGGCGGTTTTTTGCCCCACCCATTCCCGAGGTGGGGGGGGGGGGCATTTTTTTGCACGGTAACTTGACATAGCCTACCATAAGAAGTTTTTTATCAAGCATCAGCCGAATAACTCGAACTTTCACTCGGTTGTGAAATACTGGGCTTCTTTGAAGCACATGGCCAACTAAAAAAGCCGGTCCGGAGAGTGACATTTTACCAACAAATCTCAAAATTCTTTTTTCAGAGATACTGAAACTGCCAATTCGCACATGTTGCTTTCCCAGCACTTTTCCTTCCCTCACAGAAAAAAGAAGTGTACGGAGGGAGATAACTCCGTACGAAGAAACGTTCATAACCTCTTCGTTTATGTCAGCACTGGACATTCCGGCATGCGACATTCGGTAAGCGAAATTTCGGCACGCGACATTTTTGGCACAAAGTGAAGGGTACGACATTTCTGCACCCTTTTTTCAGGCCAGAAAAATAAAGATTATCACATTTTTTTTCTAACTTATGTTAACAGCCCATTTAAGGGCATCTGCACTTATATCGATTGATACACTGGCTCGCGACGATGATTTAAAGGTTGCCTTGTGGTTTTGCATTTTTGCTTTATGACAACATCTCTTTTTCAAAACCAACTGCATATGTCAAAAATATTGCCCAAATGTCACAAATAATTCGCGAACATAGAATCTACAACTTGGTAACCCATAAAATTGTTTGCTTATATGTTCCTACGAAGTAGGCTACAGATCGCAAATTGTCCGGTAATGAGTGAATCAGTCCATACGAATCCTTTCGTCGGCAAAATAAGGAGAACCATTGACATTAGAACCTTTATTTTTGGCATGAACGTGCATTAGGGCATTGTTACCAGCAAGTTCTGATCTGAAATAATTCTGATTGAAATTAGATTTATAATTAACACTTCAGTATATTTAGATATATGTAAACTGTAGCCTTTAACGTGTATCATCCAAACATTTCATCATTGACCACATCAGGCTTCAAATTCAGGTCAAATTACCCACTGCTGCTAAAAATACCACTGTATGCCACATGGCCCTATTACTGAGGTTAATCTTAATGTGCATCTGGGACAATTCGCCATGTTCCTACGAAGTAGATACAGATCGCAAATTGTCCGGTAATGAGTCAGTCCATCCGAGTCCTTTCGTCGGCAAAATAAGGGGAACCATTGACATTAGAACCTTGATTTTTGGCATGAACGTGCATTAGGGCATTGTTACCAGCAAGTTCTGAGCTGACCGAATTTGATTTATAATTATTTTTCTTATTATTTATTGATAGCTCAGCGAGTGCACTGTCATGCCCATTGGGAACCCTTGGCTGTATGTTTCTCTGTATATAACACAGTACAAAACGTGATGGCATAATGAAATAGGAAATGCTAATTTTCCATCATTTGTTAGTGCATTTATCTACACTGCTATTACTAACTTGCCATTCTTAATACACACAATTCAGTATATTGTTATAGATATATGTAAACTGTGGCCTCTAACGTGTATCCTATTTCACATCCAAACATTTCATCACAGACCAAATCATGCAGGCTTCAAATTTAGGTCAAATTGCCACTGATGATGAAATATCCTATATCAACCAATTAAGTCAGCCTGGTGCAATAACCCAGCAGAACATAGAAAGATCTGGTATCATCCTTCAGATTAGCCTGTGAGCAACAATGATAAAATTTACTGAGGGTGAAACAAAGCCGTCCTGCAAGCCACCCAAGGAATTTATCTGCTTGTGTTGGGACATTTTGTTGGTATCATGTAAGTTGTTTAGTAGTTTACTCATTCAAATCTCCATACCATATTTTCTGTTATTCAACAGACAAATTTCTTCACTGGTTTTGCTACAGATAGTAACATAGTACTGATACTGTAGAAATGGGTAGTGTGAATTTAATTATTCCATGTTTAGTACAATTTGTTCACATGAATGGTGGAATGTCTGGACTCTCAAATGAAAGTGTGTTATACATGTACATAGCTCAAGCATGTCAGGTTTGAGGAACAAACATAGTTGCAATTAAGATATAACCAAAGAAATTTCATGACAATTATTGAATCTAAGTAGGCCCTTACCTAACAAAATTAGCTTAATAAAAAAGGTCTTCCTGGCGTAAACTGTTTTCTTTTGAGAGAGAATGGTATTTTTTGGGTTAAGAATTTCCTGTATAAAGATAGGTTGTTCAAGGAGGCTTTGTTTTGCCGCTGTTGTGTGCATCAAGGGTATGGAAACATGATATATGCACCCAGAGCCCTGATCTACAGCTGTATAAAACTCAACATCTGGCATTGACGGCATGTTTAAAGGGTCTTAATTTATTTTCTTTGGGTAGAATTTAACTAGATAAAGTAACTTTGATTGTACTTCTTGAATATTGACTATATATCACACTGGGATATAATTTAAACAAAAACATTACATGTGTAATTATGTCTAAATTTTTCTTGTCATTTCAAATTTTGATTCCTTGATTAAGGGATACAGAATCACTGCCACAGAGTGTGTTGGTGTGTCACAGATTCACATCAGCACAGTAACTGGTAAACTATTCATTCAATCCCATCACTTTTAATCTTCAACAAAATATTCAATACTGTTTTAATCGAAAATTTCTGGTGATTTTTGATGAAAATCTCTGGTGATTCTGACTTGGGCTGCATGTGCCCATCTTAATATAGGCAGGATTTCAACTTGGGGCGGGGGGGGGGGGGGGATTGCCAAGAGCTCAGTGCCTGTCCTAATGCCTACCTTACTTCGTAGGTCCTGTGACGCATAGTCACACTGCCATGTATGAAATAGGAAATGCTAATTTTCCATCATTTGTTAGTGCAGTTATCTACACCGCTATGCCAGCCTTAATACACACAATTCAGTATATTGTTATAGATACATGTAAACTGTGGCCTTTAACGTGTATCCTATTTCACATCCAAACATTTCATCACTGACCACAGCAGGCTTCAAATTCAGGTCAGATTACTCACTGATGGTGAAATATCCTACATCAACCAATTAAGTCAGCGTGGTGCAATAACCCAGCAGAAGAAGGAAAGATGTGGTATCATCCTTCAGATTAGTCTGTGTGAGCGACAATGATAACAGTTTACTGAGGGCGAAACAAAGCCATGACGGCATGTTTAAAGGGTCTTCTTTTGGTAGAATTTAACTAGATAAAGTAACTTTGATCATGATGTGGAAATATCATAACTTGAGTTTTTTTGTACCTCTTGAATATTGACTAGGCCTATATATCACACTTGGATATAATTTAAACAAAAAATTACATGTGTAAACAAAATATGTCTAAATTTTTCTTGTCATTTCAAATCTTGATCCATTTTGATTCCTTGATTAGGGGATACAGAATCACTGCCACGGAGTGTGTTGGTGTGTCACAGCAATGCAATTCCGATTCACACAACGAAGCTGAGGTGGTTTAACGTTTATCAATGAAGAAAATCACCGATCAACCGCCATAGAATATAATGTGAAACAAGAAAACCGGAATAGTACATTCATCAGATTGCCGATACCCAAAATGTGTTGTCTCATATATCTAGATAACAACGTGATGTAGAGATGCTATTTATTCGTCTTTGTACCGGTTATGCTCAGGAGAATGACATAGAATCATTATTATCTTGTGCAGAGAAGGTGTTGGTCTTGAGTTGAACTACCGTAAACTACATAAATGCAACCTTTCTACTATAGTACTATATATAAAAATATGTTGTATTGTTGGGAAAATAATGTGATTCAAAACGTTGTTTTGATCCTGGACAAGGGCACTGAAAACCATTAAAGAGATGTAAATGTATTTTCACACGTAAAGCTTGAAATCTACTGAACCTTTATTATTCAATCTGTTTCTTTTAGTTAAAATGAAGGCCCATTAGAAGACTGTTACCAACAAGTTCTGAGCTGACCTACTTTTGATGAAAATTCCTGGTGATTTTTGATGAAAATCACTGGCGATTCTGACTTGGGCTGTGCCCATCTTAATATAGGCAGGATTTCAACTGGGGGTGGGGATTTCCAAGGGTTGAGTTCGCGTTCGAGTCCTAATGCCTACTCTACTTCGTAGGTCCTGTGACGTTAGTCACACTGTTAAACATAGCCTATGTCAAAAAAAGATGTGAGAATCTTAAATTTTAGTATAATTTGTCCTGTAAAAAAAGTGCCAGAATGTCGCGTGCCCGAAATGTCGTACTCGTCACTTTGTTCCGAAATGTCGCTTAACAAAATGTGGCGGATTCCTCTTCATTCTATCTGGTCATCTTCGCATACCCAGGTCGAACACTACACGTGTATGGAAGGCCAAATGTCTAAATAATCAGAAACTCACAGTTATTGAATCGAAAACCTAAGTTTTCAAACAGAAAACTTAAGTTATCAAAGCGAAAACCATGGTTTTCGAATCGAAAACTTAAGTTTACGGTCGAAAACCTAGGTTATCTACACATAACCCCGAGTTTCTAATTCTCAACACCGAAAATCACAGTTGTCATTAGAAAACCTAAGTTATCGAACCGAAAACCTAGGTTTTCGAATTGATAACTTAAGTTTACGGTCGAAAACCTAGGTTATCTAGCAGACAACCCCGAGTTTCTCTTTCAATTTCGAGTTTCTCTTTTATTTTTGGACATTCGTGTAGAAAACCTAAGTTATCAGTCGATAACCTAGGTTTTCGAATTGATGGTTGTCGTGAAGTGAAACTCGACTTTCTAACTTAAGAGTTTCGATATCCGGGTACTCTGGGTTTCGCGCCTTTTCCGATTGTTGACTAATCAGAAATGCAGAGATAACCACGTGGCGAAGTTAATTGCACCGAGTCAAACTGGTCACACTGATATAACATTCACTGCCTGTATTAATCGCTGTTGACCCAGAGACAGCATGTGTGTCACCGAAGTATTTTCGAAAGTAGCTACCTGCATATCACTAAATGTGCTTTGCTGGTGTGAATTACATTGACCTGTCTTATGTCGGTCAGTCAGCTTGACCGGATAGCTGAATTTCAGCTAGATTATTTCCTCAAATTCAGTCTGCAGCATATATATATAGCTATTAAACTAATTAAAGGCCTAGTTCTGAGTACCAATACCCAGTCTTTGATAATGCTTGTATAAACGAGGCTCGGTCATACAGGATATAGTCTACATTTAATAAATAATCCCAGTTATCCTTTTGTTGAATACATGTTGATTGTGTGGTTCTGTCTGTCGTTTTGATCAGTCAACATGCGGGAAAGGGCGCGAAACAGATTCAGATTCAGATTATTTTATTACGCCCAGACCACTCTCGGTGGTATATGGGGGAACCCATAGTACCCGGATATTGAAACTCGAAGTTAGTTACTCGAGTTTCACTTTACGACAATCGCAAATTCGAAAACCTAAGTTATCGATTGATAACTTAGGTTTTCTAAATGAATGTCCAAAAAAATAGAGAAACTCGAATTTGAAAGAGAAACTCGGGATGGTCTGCTAGATAACCTAGGTTTTCGACCGTAAACTTAAGTTTTCGGTTCGATAACTTCAGTTTTCTAGTGACAACTGTGATTTTCGGTGTTGAGAAATAGAAACTCGAGGTTAAGGAAAGAGAAACTTGGGGTTATGTGGTAGATAACCTAGGTTTTCGACCGTAAACTTAAGTTTTCGACTCAATAACTGTGAGTTTCTTATTATTTGGACAGGCCTTCTATACACGTGTTGCCTTGGTCGAATATAACATATTTTCTCATCAGATTATATTACGGCTTGGTGATGTCATAGCTCTATGAATATTCCGTGGTCCATATTAGGAGAAGTGGTCCTGTATTAACTCTTTAAATATGAGTTTGATTGACTATAATCGAAGGATATGAACAGTTCCCGTTTGAAAATCAATACAACCACTGCTTGCCATATTTGGAGATCACAAAGCGACCAAAGAAACTCCGCTCTGCATGGTGTTGGTTCTAATATGGCGTCACGTGCGTTCACGGAATTTGCCTAGTCATTAGGTTATGGAAAATGAAAGAACATTCCGTAGTATTTTACTTGAAAAGTGAGGATGCCATCTTCGATATGGCATGTATAGCGCACCATAAATGTACAAGGACTGCATGTGACGTCATGTACCGATGCTTCCGGGAGAATAAATGGTCGACTGTACACCTGAACATTGGAGTTTCGTGAGTCTTTTATCGAAACAAGTGAGTGAGTGAGTGAATATGATTTAACGTCGCTTTCAACTATATTTCAGTCATATCACGACGTTGGGTCCTATTCCTTTTCACACCCGGGAACCACACGGGTGGGGTCCTATTCCTTTTCACACCCGGGAACCCCACGGATGCCTCAGTTAGTCGCCCTGTTACGACAAGCTGTCTGAGGAGCTGGGTCCTATTCTTACCATGACCTGCGGTGTGCACAACGACATCCCAGGTCAATTCCCGGAAGCCCCACGGGGCGTTATCGAAACAAACTAGGTAGGCCCGTTTAACCTTGCACAGTTCAATTTTTGTTTTTTTTTTGTTTCTCAAAATCAAAAATTGAAATTTGACCGTCAATTTTCAATTTTCGTTTGTCGTTTTCGATTTCTCAAAATAAAAAATTGAAATTTGACATTCAATTTTCGATTTCAGCCTGACATCAAAGTAGTTATGCCAGCGATGTCACATCTCAAACCGTGTAGTCGATTAGCGTAATGAACTATCTGAGCCTGTTGGTTTGGTTTAGAGTATACCCCTTGATCTATTTTTATCAAGAACTAGTGTCGGCAACTAGCCAAGGCAGTGTATAGATACCCTAACAAATCAATCGATACACTGGCTCCCGAGGATGACCTGGTGGGTCACATGCCTCTCACGCTCCACACCTCTTATACGCCACGATTTGCGTTTTCTATTCTACTCGTCGTACCAGAAGTAACATCATTACCCTTCCACATGCGAACTTAACATTGATACGTCAAAGTTAATATCAAAAAACGAAAAACGGACAAGTCGAGGCAATTTTCAATATTTCATTTTCATTTTTGCGCGAAGCAAAACGAAAATTGAAAATTTACTGTCAAATTTCAATGTTTGTTTTTTATTTTTGTAATCCCAAAATCAAAAATTGAAAATTTAAGGTAAAATTTCAATTTTTGATTTTGAGATTACAAAAACAAAAAACGAAAATTAAAAATTGACGGTCAAATTTAAATTTTTGATCTTGAGAAACCAAAAACGGAAAACGAAAATTGAACTGTGCATGGTTGCACGGTACGGTATCGTTACATGGAACGAATTCCAGCTTTAAATATGCCGGTACACCCTTGACCTGAGAAGTAATTGTTCTGCTCGTTGGGGCGATGTGATAAGCTTAATAAAAACGTTGAACCTTGAGAGGTGATAGACCTAAATCGTGAAAACATGAATTGAAAAGTACCGTAATCATAATACAGAATCATGGACAACTTGAAAAAAGAAAAATGAATAAATAATTAGAAAGAGATCAGATTTTGTGTTACAAAATGATTTTTTTTAACTGCGAGTAATCTCAAAATCAACCCTTTTTTGATGCATTCGGTAAGTAGTAGTAAAAGTGTATCTGGATGACCATTTAGGGTCAGATAACTCTTACTGACCCCTTGATCAATAGTATTCCAGATACGCTTCAGTTATTTCAATGTTAATTGACATCTCCGAGAATGTTCGGTAATCTCCATGCGCGATAACTTGATCAATAGGATCCAAGATCCCTTCAGTTACTTCAATGTTAATTGACATCTCTGGGAATGTCCCGTGATATTCAGAGACATGCTAGTAGTATACAGAGTGCATCTAACGTCTTTTTCGTGTCAGTGCGCATCCGCGAAAAACTGAAAGTGGTGTGCGCAGTATTTCTGTGCAAGTATGACGTCACTTCCGGTCTGCGTGAATCTGACGTGACCTGAATAGGGTTGGTTGACCTATATATGGGTCGTCGTGGTTTTATATCGGGGTTCTTGGGGATGATAGGAATGCATGTACTGACCTGTATCTGGAATTTTTCCATTCATCCGGGTCCTTGTTTGTTTTATCCTTACATCCGGGTACATCCGGGTATTTGTGGGGTTTTTTCCATTCAACCAGGTCCTTGTTTTTACAGCCGGGGACTTGTTTACATCCGGGTACATACGGGTTCTTGTACATCCGGGTACATGTCGCTGACGTTCGCGCATGCATCCGGGTACTTCTATGTGGGTGTATAAAAGTCGCGATTTTCAAGGCATTGCTTCATTCATTGGCCGACCTGCCTGACCAGCCTGAGCCTACCTGAGGAGAGGAGCTACTTGCCTGAGCCTGACCAGTGGAGCTTGTCTACCTGCCTGACCAGGTGTGACCGATAGCATGAGACGTGAAGAAGACTTTCCAATGGATCCAGGAGCGCCTCCGGCTGAAGCCTTACCCGAAGACCAGCGTGTCAGTGCGTTGTACCGACGTCACTGGAACATGATACGCCATTGTTTTCACCGTCACCGTCATCTATTGGACTTGTATAATTTCCGGTTGGAGGACCTCACGCATCTTCCTACCTACGCCGAGAGCATGTTTACAGACCAAGCTACAGCCTTCAAATTGAATATCACATTTGGGTACATCTTACGTCACAAAGAGACGGACCAGTTACGGTATTATTATCCCATTATTCAAATATGCCCGAACACTATGAACAAATAACACACAACTATTTAATATTTGGATGGTTATCGGCCACGGCTTTATTCCATATTACAACAACTCTAGTGACGAGATCCCTACGGATATGCTGAAACGCCAACCTTTCGGTGTCCGGACGAATCAACTATCTTATAAACCACAACCGCTCCCTGTGAAAGTTACCAGGCAAGACCCACGTGATCCCCATGGAATTCATAGGCAATTATATTAAAGCCATATATGCTCCCTGTGTAATACCGCACCAGGCAAGCCCCACATTTGATCCCTATGGAAACATAGGCAATTTTATTAAAACCATATATGCTCCCTGTGAAATACGGCACCAGGCAAGCCCCACATCGGATCCCTATGGAAACATAGGCGAATTTATTAAAACCATATGCTCCCTGTGTAATACCACACCAGGCAAGCCCCATATCAGATCCCTATGGAAACATAGGCGACCCATAATCCTGATAATGCTCCCTGTGACATACCACACCAGGCAAGCCCACATCCCTATGTATCACCCATATAGGCAATGTTTCCCGCTATCTGCCCCCTGTGGAGCAGCTTCACTTAGTTTGCCCGCAAGGATCCCGCTACTGAACCTAATATGCCGTGACAAAATTGTAAAATACCTGAAACATTTCTGAATAAATGTGCAAACAAACCTCCAAAATACAAGCAATTACTTCAGATGTAACCAGTCCTAAACATTGTCATTCCTGGCAAAGCTTTCTTTGTTACACCAAACTGCGCCAAGTAGTTGAATTTGGTATCAGTTGATTACCTGTACAGGTCATCAGCTATATTGCTCCCTGTTCATCAGTTTGTCAAAATGGTCCGCTGGGTCAAACTGCTTTAGGAATGATCTCTGCTCACTCATTTCTTACTGGCAACTCCAGTGTGGCCACTTCCAAATATTCAAATGCTTCACATGGCTCGATCCTCATTCAGGAAAGTGACAATCTGTTAGGGCTGACTACCTTCCAAACATTCAACATTCGTACCCTAATATACACCCTTTTATGATAAAATGCCACACATGGCTTACATAATACATATATCATATAAACAATAGAACTTCAGAGAAACCAAGTTAAACAAATAATGCCTTCACACTTTCTGATCCGATTCAGCATACATTTGATGGCATAGCATAGCACTGATACAGAAAGATTTAAATTGCTGAAATCTCCTCGTTCAAAATGTTTGTCATGATACAAAAATATTGTCCATGTGATCAGGAATGTGTGCTCTTGCACTAATAGATATAATACACAATCAATTTATGTTCAGTGCAAATTGGTTCACACTGCAGTCATTTTTACACAAATGTCTCTTACTGAACTCAATTACCAAGAAGTTCACTGTTGCCAGATTATTCCCTGAAGTCTATTCATACATACAAAATTGCCAACCTCACACAGACTGTTGTTGCACTGGTTCGTATTCGAAGTCTGGTGTTTGTGGAACGATGTATGCACAAGTTATTTGTTATTTCACAGATTTGAACCTCGACAGATGAAAATTTATACACAGCAGTTTGTTGCTGCACTGTTTACAACCTGAACTGATTTACAGTCACAAAAGTTCCTTGTTGCCAGGAATTGAACCCTGACTGATTTATATACAGAATGTCTTTGTTGCACTGATTGGGACCATGACCGACTTACTCACAGAAATTTGTTTTTCTTCGGATTTCAACTCAGAACTTCAGTGCTATACCTTACAGTTCGTCCTCACAAATGGAGTAGTTGCGAACAGCCATATTAAGCATATTAAAGATCCACGTGACCGAATCCTCATAGCAGATAGCAGTAAGAAATCCAGATATCAGATAGCAGTACCAGTCATCTTAGAACCATCAGCAGTACTTCTGAAATATAAAACGAACAAACCAGACAGCAAGCAATATCTGTTTAGATGTAACCTCCCTAATTCATACTGTAATAAAGAAATATATATCCCAGCCCCTCGAGGCACCATGAA
Source organism: Hanleya hanleyi (assembly GCA_036873755.1). NCBI lineage: Eukaryota > Metazoa > Mollusca > Polyplacophora > Lepidopleurida > Hanleyidae > Hanleya > Hanleya hanleyi. Next base: position 2,600 of record JAVTVY010039924.1, on the reverse strand, counting down.
GTACTCCTTGAATTAGGCCCGAACTGTGATCATTTGAACTTAACATAAAATGATAGCATACTTCAGTCTAGTGAACACTGTCATGATAACAGCTCTTGAGCCCATTCTGTGGAATGAAAGCTATCTAACATTACTCAGTCAGTACTCTAAATCAAGCACAAAACCTATCAAGAGGGTCCAGGGAGTTCAAGGGAGAGGCGGGTGGGAAATTTTCTGATAACAATTTCCTTCCAGAAAGCCATCTGCTCTGATGGTCAGCATATCCGAAAAGGAATACCCGGATGTTCGAGGATTGTAACAAGGGACATAACCCGACGATGCAACACCTCCCCTCGGTTCAGGCAATAGAATAAATTGGTTTATCATGTAATTGTATTTATGATAAACTTTATTATTCAAATATGCCCGAACACTATGAACAAATAACACACAACTATTTAATATTTGGATGGTTATCGGCCACGGCTTTATTCCATATTACAACAACTCTAGTGACGAGATCCCTACGGATATGCTGAAACGCCAACCTTTCGGTGTCCGGACGAATCAACTATCTTATAAACCACAACCGCTCCCTGTGAAAGTTACCAGGCAAGACCCACGTGATCCCCATGGAATTCATAGGCAATTATATTAAAGCCATATATGCTCCCTGTGTAATACCGCACCAGGCAAGCCCCACATTTGATCCCTATGGAAACATAGGCAATTTTATTAAAACCATATATGCTCCCTGTGAAATACGGCACCAGGCAAGCCCCACATCGGATCCCTATGGAAACATAGGCGAATTTATTAAAACCATATGCTCCCTGTGTAATACCACACCAGGCAAGCCCCATATCAGATCCCTATGGAAACATAGGCGACCCATAATCCTGATAATGCTCCCTGTGACATACCACACCAGGCAAGCCCACACCCCTATGTATCACCCATATAGGCAATGTTTCCCGCTATCTGCCCCCTGTGGAGCAGCTTCACTTAGTTTGCCCGCAAGGATCCCGCCACTGAGTGTGTCAATACACACTGCACCCACCAAAATCCCAAGGGCAATTCTGCAAACAACTCTGACTCTGATCATCGAGAATAGATGATGCTCATTATGGTCTTGTGAGTGGAGTTGTAAATGCTGAAAATTCTACCCATTCAAGATTATACTAGTTATCCCGGCTTAGCGCACTTTGAATATAATATCCTCAACCATCATATAATAATGATTTGTCAAACCGGCACCCCAAGGTTGAAATTAACATAATTTCATACCATATTCCTAACTTTGCATCTGGACATCCATAACTTTACATGATTTCCCCTGATAATACACACATTATACGCCTTGTGACTTTGGGATGTCAGACCGCACATTCCGGCTTGACCACACTGTGGACAAATCTTCACAGGCACACAATCATTGTAAATCCGATGAATTTCTCGATGCTCTAAAAACAAGTACGGTGCAATATGGTAATCATGCATTTGTTTCATGCATTGTAACTTCTGTTACCATTTACCTCCCCCAAACCACTGGTTTTACACCCATATTTGAATCACACACCCAGTGATAGTCACCCTGCATAGCTGCCAATTATATTAGGCTTAAAGTATTCTTTCCAATTATCCATTCTCATATGCCTGTATTCTTATACAATATGGGTGCCACCATGTTAGCTTTACAAACTCTGACCTTTAAGGACAAACCTACCCAACAGAGTGCCACAATTTTCCCACATGTGCACGATCCGATTTTGTTTGACACTCCATGAATTACCTCCCTTGAACCGAAACGACCAAAAGCTATTAATTGGCTTCTCTCACATACAGCAAACAGTATTTAAATGGATGAGTGAGTGTTTTCTATCTCCCTATCACTCACATCAGTTTCATGTCATGGGAGATCTGTTCCCATCCACCCTAGCTATGGATCATCATAATGATAGACTGATGATTATGATTATGAATACAACTTGTATGCCAGTCACCGACCAGCCAATCAGTTGCCCATAGCTTTACTTTTCGAAACCCTGTCGATCCAAACTTCCCAACGTCTCACTTCAATATCACATAATTGATTTTGAATTGGTGGGCGAGAAATAAACATTTAGCGTACCAGCGAGAATAAATTTGCGCTTAGCAATTGGATGGAACAGGCGACATCCGCCTCCAAAACAATAATCAGGCTACACCAGACTATTTTTTTAATAGCCAAACATTTTAATATGGGTGTCCAAAATTCAGGCCCTTTGTATTGAGCCGGGGCGTGATAACTCTCATTTCCCTGAAATTGATATCAAGAGAGCGAGTAAAGACTCCCAGACAAATGAAATTTTTATGAAACAATATTGTGATCACTCCGCATGTCACCGAAATCATTTCTCGGCTATTTCTTTGAAGAGCTATTCACAGCTCTCAGCCACTGTTGCTATTTTTAAACACCAAGGTCTGAAAATTGCTCTCTTTCTCCAGTTTAGTCCCTATGCAGTCCATTTTCTATATCTGCCATGTTACATCCGTCATGTCCGTATGATTTAGGCTGTCCAAAATCTAGGTTATCCAAAAGAATGCTGCACCCTGGGGGTTACCTGGATTCTCATATCAAA